>JAJOOF010001470.1:0-94648 GCA_029582545.1 Solanum lignicaule | reverse complement strand
CATGTCTTGACATAAGTAAAGTAAACCTTAACATGCTTTCATATTAACATACATTGACCATAGTCTTCATTACATAAAGAGCTTAATCATAACCTCCCTTAGAGTCCACTTGTGCAATGCATAAGTAGGGTCCATAGTCCTACCTACACTAAGTAACTCTTCAAGAAATCATGACTAGAGTTCATATTCTTATCTTAGTTCATTTGTTAACTTTCGGGAGACATTGCTATAACCGTCATAGACCATGTGAGCTACATGGAATCCGGTGTTCTACTCCCACACCAAAAAGAGAGGGTACTACTTGTCAAAGTAGGACCTACATACCTACTAGCTATCTAGTGGATCCACTAAGCTAATACCTACGGGGGCACGTAGTTATGGAACAAGGAGATTGCTACTAGAAAATCTTGACTTACTAAGCGTGGAGGTTTCCATCTCTTGAGACAACATCTATGTTGGGAACCCGGACTTGCTAAATGTGAAGCCCCCACTCTTATTTTTCATTTTCACCCGGTTCTAAGCTCCAACTCCCTTTTTAAACATGTTTAAGCCTTTATTTAACATTAGTTCATAAAATAGGCTTTAGGGACTTAATCCCTCATATCATATAGCTCAAAGGTTTCTAAGATGAGAATGACCTTTCATTATAGAACCTACATTATGTGAGAATGAACTTTCACATAGTCATACCATATTCTTAACATAGTCTAGTTTAGAGTACAATTGAGGAAACCTTTCAAGAGACTCACTTTCACTAGATTATCATAAACCTTATTCATTCATTCATGTGTGTGTACATATGCGAGAAAGCCTGTCACATAAACACCTTTATACAACACATATTCATACCTTGCTAATCAAACACTTTGCATGCATAATAAGATTTAAGGGTGCATATAAGAGTTAACCTGTCAATAGACACCATAACACATCATATTCATAGCTATACATGTAGAGTGTGTGTGTGCATATTGGTCCTCATAGTGACATAATAGCAACAACATTGATATTGAGTTTGCTTCCCTTAAAGGGATCATAACACATTCACAATGTCCCCAATTCATGAGCAATTCACATATAAAGACCTTAGGGATTCTAGACCACACACCCACACTTCCATCATAGGAGACAAGGACACATTAAATATTGAATAAGTACTCCTAACATGTATATGATCAAACATTCATATAGGGGTCATATAGGTAGGGGTCATTCCACAATAGTACCTAACATAATAAATCATGTAGACAACACCTTATGCCTAACATTATCATTCACATTATACTCCTCATCATCAACACACTTTAACCATCATGCTAGCATTGAGGATTTCATGCATAACTTTCATAACATAACTTCATAAACATATGTATCATAATCCTCAATTAACTTCACATCTATTGCCTTCAAGGCCATGATCTCAACATGCATAGATAGACAAGAAGTGAACACCTCCACCATAGGTGGATCAAACCACACCACATCACTTCTCATACGATAGACTAGAATTTAGGTCAACTTACCAATTCTCCAAGCCATGATCACCATGGATCAATCCTCAACAATTCATATTCAATTGACATAGGTAGCAGTAGGAATCAACAATGTAATTCAATATCATAAACATAGTCTAAGTACAATTCCATAAACAAAGGGATCAACCCATAACTGTGCCAATAAGGCCATAATCCTCAACTCATCAATATACCAACAATTCAACATGAATAAGTATAGATAATCATAAGAAACATCAATATAATCTAATCTAAACATAATTTCACCAATAGAGATCATATTCACAAAGACCCACATCATAGGCCAATTTTTGAGAGGATCATGGGTTCTTCAAGAATTCCTTTGAAAATTGTCTTAAAAACATTACTTCCACATTAATTCATCAATGGAATGATTTAGAAAATTGTTTGACAAGGAACCCATGTTTAGATTGAAAATTGGGAATTTTGGTCTTTGAATCACTTTTGAAAATCTTTGATAGAACTCCTTGAATGAGAGGTTATTCAAGAATCAAGAGTCACCATACCTTAATTATTGAAGAACCATGAAACTGAAGAATAAATCAGTTGAAAACCCATCTTCTAGCTTGAGCTTCATCAAGGTCTTCAATGGAGTTTTTGAGAGAATCTATTTTGAGAGGGAAGGGTCAATTTGAAGAATGGGGTCTAATTTTAGGTTTTTGGGTTTTAACCAACTTAAAATACCCTAAAGTAGGTAGAATAACCGTTTATAAGAATTTCCCAAGGTACCCAAACTAACCCTCACTTAGTGGGACCTTTTAAACAAGTTAAACTTGAGTTCTATTTTCACAAATTTCATCGGGAAACAAGTTCGCGATGCAGGGCTGTTCCCATAAGTTTTCTGGAAATTAAATTTGAGACAGTAGAGTCTGCGACGCGGACCAAACATTTGGTCCTTGGTGGAGTTAATCCGCGACGTGGACATGCTCCCTCCAAGCACAACTTCAAGCTGCCTTGTCAGCTTGCTTGGCCAAGGTTAGGGTCCTCCTCGGGGACCCTTAGGGTGGCCCCCGGGGAATCGTATCCGAACGTTTTGATCCTAAAAACATTTATTAAGACACTAGGGTCACTTCCACTGATTTTAGACTCCAAACAACACATAAAAACATGAATAACATACTAGAACACAGCAACACGTAAAAGACTAGTTTTCGAAGGTCTTGGTCGTCCCTTGACGTTTGACTTCCAAACTCTTTAAAACTAACTTAAAAGGCTATTCTTCATTATTTTGACAAGTTATTAATGCATAAAACCCATGTGAGTCCGTACTTTATCCTACTTTATTTTGAGGTTCTGTACAGCTGCCCCAAAAATAACATACATAAGGTAGCCACTATCAATCCCCAAAAATATATACAAAATTCTCCACCCCAAACATGTATTTAAAGATAGGAAAAAATGGGCAGTAACTTTACCTTAAATTTTTGAAAATTTATTCTCAAAACTTGTACTTCAACAACTTAAACCCTCCTTCAAACTTTTACTTGAATGGAACAATCTTCAAGAGCCTTAAGGTGTTTTATGGCTGATTTTTGAAGCAAAGAACGACCAAGAGAGAAACTTAATAAATCTAAAATTTTATAAGTAAAAAATGCAGCAAAAGATCTGATCTTTATCTTTTTAAAAGGGAGGTGCATTGGCCAACTTTCTTGGCCAATATTAGGCCATTTATTGGGCCTTTGAGGACTTCAACACTTTCTGGGTCTTGCTGCCAATCATCCCGCTATTCTTGTCTATTTCGGCCATAATTAATGCAAGTAGGTGATCCAGCTACTTGGACTTTTCACTAAGGCCTTTTTGGACTTACGATTAGGCCTTAGCTATCCATTTTCCCCTTATAATTCTACTGAACTTGGGCCAGATTAATGCAAGTAGGGGTAGTGTACTTGGCCAAAATAGATGGTCAAAAGAGTCTTAGTAGGTGATGCACCTACTTGGTCCTTTGGGCTGGTCAATAAGTCAAAGTAGGTGATGCACCTACTTGTAACCTACTAGCTTAGTTAAGTCAAGGAAGCAACTTACTTATTTTATTTCATTTTCTAAATCCTATTTCCTTTTACTTTGACTTAAACTTCACCTTAAACTTTCATCTCAAATACGACCTTACTATATCGAGTTTAAATGCTTTCGTTGGAGTTGACTTGGAATATACATGCTGAAACATGCAAGGAAAATAACACCTTCTAATCTATTTTACACCAACACTACTCATCTAAGAAATATGGTCCCTAACCTATACCATAAGTCTATATCAAGTGTCATATGAATAAAACTAGCATATGGAGAATACATGGCGTTACATAACTAAGGGCATTACTAGTGCTTACTTCTTTGTAGATGCACACAGGTGCCGGACTATAACATCTTAGATTTTAGAAGGGTATAGTAGTAGTTTTCAAGAGTTGCAGGGGCTATCCAAAGGAAGAAAACCACGGCCCGTGGATTGGACCACAGACCATAGGAGTGGTCCGTGGATTGGCCACCCAAAAAAAGGATCAGGACACCTAAAACCACGATCGGACCAATGGACCGTCAATGGGTCCAAGGTTCGTGGTCCAGACTCCCAAATCTCTGTTTCAAACGCCAGATGATGGATCAACAGGACGGACCGTCGGTCAGGGTCCATGGGTCGTGGGTCGATATATATTTTTAAAGGCAGTTGGGTCTTTTCCTAATGATTATATCATAATACTATGTCATTTTAACCATGACTAAGACCCCTATATAAGTGGTTTTAACCCCCAAAACTTACCCATTCAAGCCATTCTCTCAAATTCACCAAAAGAAGATGAGTTTTTCCTCTCCAAAAGATTTCTCTCTCTAGAAGTTTGAAGAAGAATATTCAAGCTAGGGTTCAAGGTCAAGACTCCACTATTCAATTGCTTTTCGGCTTTGATAATAGGGTATGATAGTTTTTCATCCATGGAATCCTTTCATCCATGGAGCCCTAAGTTCTCCCAATGGAAAGTAAAGAGTCCCCAATTTGAGTTAGGGTGTTCTTCTAAGTTGTGGGTCTTTATGAATGTTTATTCAATTGAGTGATTATGATATATTATGCATGAATTGAATGAAAATGGGTTTTATTCTATGAAAGGAGAACTTATGGATTATTGTGTATTGTTATAGGATAAATAAAATACAATATGAATTGCTTTGATATTGAAGAATATGAGATGATTTATGATAAGAATTGTTTTGAGAGTGAAGAATATGCTATTAATTGTTGTGGAAGTGATCTTCCCACATGATTTTCTTATATATAAAGGTGAAAGGCTTGCTCACATTGAATGCTTCTAGGTTGAATGGATTTGTCCCCTAAAATGAATCTAAGGTGAGGAACCATGAAAATGATGAGGCTAGAGGTAATTACCCATAACCTGGAATGAGAAGAATGAGAGGCGATTAGCCATATTCCTTATAGTCGAACTAGAGGCGAATACCCACGATCCAAAATAAAAGTCAAGAGGCGACTACCCATGTCATGTGATAGAAAGACAAGAGGCAAGTACCCATGTCACATGATGTAATGACAAGAGGCGATTACCCATGATCCCATAGTAAGTTGGATAAGAGGCGACTACCCATAGTAAGGCAAGAGGTGATTCCCTATGTCTTTAAAAGATAAGCTAGGATATGTTATGATAGGTGTTGGATTGTTGCTTGAGTTTGCCTTCCATGATGAGTAAGACTAGAGGCGGTTACCTATGTATTGACTAAGTATGAATTGAGGACACTTCAAGAAGTACTTCTTATATGTTGAGCTAACCTATTATGTGCATTGATTATGTTTTATGACTTATGTTATCTAACGCTTATGTTATGTTTAGCCAAGTTATCATATTTAGTACATTTTTGTACTAACGCATACTCTTTCGTACATTTCTTATCCATATGTAGGCTCCGACGTTTCCAATTCTCATCCCTGTGGCTAGGATCTATATTATAATAAGAGTTGAAGATTGGTGAGCCCTCATTCATCCGAAGATTTGGCCACTACTTTCCTTATGTTCATTTCATTTGAGTTTTGAACATTGTTATATAGGCTGCGTCCCTAGATTCAATTGTATTAGATGGGTTTTGAGACAAGTATTTTAGACTTTCGATTCGTTTTATAAAATTTTGGTTATGTTGAAATAATGTTTTAAATCATATCAATTTCTATTATCTTGACTATGAAATCTAAGTGCCATATATGAGGCCTATCGGGATCTCGTATGTCATGTTACATCTATGGGGTGCCCTTGGGTCGTGACACTGACACTAGTAAGCCGAAAATCGATACATATGACAACTTTAGTGATGTGACTTATTCCTGGGATATTTTGGTGGCCTATTCTATCAAGGGGATACAACTAAATATAGGGGTACATATAGTCTTTGAATGGAAGGAGTTTTATAGGGTTCTCTGGAAAGGCCCATTCCTTCCTAAGCTGGTGTCTATGCTTTGCTGATCGGTTGGGGTACCTAAGGATGACACTAGAAGAGTAGCAAAAAATGACCCTTAATTAAACTATATATTGTTGAAGAAGCTACCTAATTTAGAGCAGAAGAGGAGGAGAGTAGATGAGATGGGGAGAAACCATATCACAGTTTAGATGAGGAAGATGATGTCATTGCTAAGGGTGACTCCCATCCTTCTTAATCTAAACACCCACTTTCTAGCAGTCGTGACGAAGAAGACTTAGATTTTTCTTGACGAGTTGTGGGAGCTTTGATTAACTATTGTTTTAACATCTATCAAATACACTTCATCCAATTCTAAGTGCAGATGATCGTTAAGCAATATATAACCCAAAAATTGAGTTGGGGTCGAATCCCACAGGGAGCGATACGTGTTCAAATTCAATTAAGAAGTACAAATGTGATCTAGCTAGATATAGGAATATAAATTATCAAAAGAGACCTAGAACAAATTAAAAGGGGTGACACAAATGTGAGATGGGTGGATTTTTGTTTGCAATTATCAACTACAACGCAGTCACAAACAACTTGAAATAACAATAAGGAGAGGAATTCTTGGGATGTGATCGATTATAATAAAATTTGATATATGGGTAATTGAAACTACTAGTAAATAGCTAAAAGTCACCGAGTAGGCTAGACTATAGGGAGATAGCTTTCTCTCAAACAACTATGCCGAATCAGGTGATTTCTTTCGAACATCAACAAGAATAGCAATGAAGAACAACCTATACCTTAATTCATCCACACTCTCGAGCTAGATGGCTAGGATTTGGTTTAGGATTCATTCTCTTGAACTGGACCCAGCTCAACCCAATACCTACAAACCATTAATCAATAGTCTTAGTTCTAAAACCTCTCTCTCCAGCAAGCTAAGAACAGAAGGCTAAAACTACATTTGCAACTACTATTCATAAATTAAACAACAACTAAGGATTAAACCCACATTAATATATAATTTAAACTAGTAATTAACAATATCTATAAACTAATTCAACCCATAATCACATGATCATACCCCAAGAATTGGAGATTTAGCCAAACATCATAAAAAGGTAAAAACGGTTACCAAATCGATTAGCCATCAATTGGGTAAGAGTAATTAAGCCTTTACAAGCTAGAAATGGAAGATAATCAGTAACCCACTTACAAAATCTCCAAATTGAATATTCAAAAACCTTCAAGTCTACTAAGAGCTATTCTAAAATGGTAGTAAACTAAAATCTGGAAAAGAGAACTCCCAAATTAACAGTTCAAATTCTAATTTATAGTCGCCAAAAATAAGCCATGAAGGGCCGATGGGCGAGGTAAGTCAGGTTCACCAAGCGGTTCAGTGAACCACATTTTGCTCTATTCTATCGCCTTTTTGCATTGGCTCTCAGCATCCTCAAGTCCTATAACTTTGGGCGATCAATCTTTACATTACGGAACAGCTTGGTAAATCACCGACTTCCCCTTTTCTATCGCCGACTTCCCCTTTTCTATCGCCGAGTTCCCCTTTTCTATGGCTGACTTGGTTTCTTCTTTCAGGGCTGGCATAATGGAACTTTATGCGGTCAAAATAGCCACTCGACTATTCGCCAACTGCTCTTGGCGATCATCATGCTCGCCTTTCTTCACTTCTTCAGTTTGTTTGTTCCTTTTTGTCTGTTAGTGTTCTTGCTTTGCTCCTCAATTCATATATCTGGAAATCAAGGCTTTAATATCATTTTATGGAACAAATTAAGCATTTGAAGACACTAAATCTATATAAACAGAGCCCCAAATGAGTCCAAATTTCGGCCTCATCAAGGTTCTAGTGTCGCAACATTTCCACCCCTCACTACCCATGAGTATGAGATGCTTCATTGGCAATTGGGTTTTTAGAGGAAGAAGAATCTTGAGTGGGACCTTCCCATTGACAAGATGTGGAAGGCCATCTAGGTCATTTTCTCTTGTTTTGATCCCTAGTAGGATATTCCTCCATTCACACCAAAGGAATTTTGGGAGTATCCATTCCTGAACAAGGCGTGGACAGGTGACCAGGCACTAGAAGATCTTGAGTCGACACCCCTTTTTTGGATATGTTTAAAATTGTTTTATTTTTTCCCTATTTGGGCATGAAGACATCTTTTCCTTCTTTCCTTTATTTTTGATAGCACGTGGATGCTTATTTCTAACTTTAATAACCGAAAATATTTGATATGTTTGTTTTTAAGGAACTTCTACTATTTCTACATTGGTATGGACTTCAATTCGTGGTTTAAAATGCCTTGAGAATAAAGAGTGAAGAAGGGGAAAACATGGCAACATTTCTTTTCCGCCCTATTCACTATAGTGAAGATTAAATGTGGATGTCAACACATAAATCCTTAGGAATATACTCTACATTTGATCTTGTACTAGTAGACCACTAACCTGAGACAAAATTGTCACAGCTTAAACAAGTGTGCATAACCCTACTGTAACACCTAGATAGGAGAACCCTTACCACTTAATTTAAAATTTTGCAATGCGAAAATTAATTAAACATAATCTAACATCTTATATAAATATGAAAATAATTTTAACTTGATTTAAAACATAGTCCTTAGTACAGAAATCCTTTCTAAGGAAACACACTAAGCACTCCCTAAGGAACTAGTCTAAACATGTACAAGAGCTTCTAAGATTAAAAGTTATAAAAGAAATAAGACACAACTCCCCCCTTAAGGACAGACGAGTAGAAGGTGTCGAAGATCATCGCCGTCTTAACCTATGAAATATTATTGAACACTACAGGCATACTACGCCAAGTAGCACAACAAGAATAGTATTTGTACAAACAACAAGTACTAGTAGGCATCATTGTTCGATCTGAATACACCTCATAATAACATGAAACTAATTGAAGAACCATGATCTTACAAATGCAATTAGAACCCCGACCACTAAATCACCACCCTTACTACAAATAAAATTACTTTGGAACCCAAACATTCTATCTCAAGTCAACTACCTCCTTTCACTCCCAACTGCACCATCTTGTCCCTTTCACCCTCATATCAAATAATAACCTAACCCTTCTACTATAGAGATTCCCACAAAGACAAGACCATTACTAACTTCTTAAATCAGTTACAATCCCCCCCCCCCACCCCCTAAAGATCTCATGATGTCACTTTGCCTTAACAATACTGAGGTTATACAAAATATTGGCAACACAATTTAAAAAAACATTGAATATACCATTGAAATCACAATCATGACATAGCCTAGACTCCTTCCTCACCTAGAATTAACATTCAGAAACTATTCATACCTAACTCATCACACCGTTCCACTAACCCGGTCAGTCAAGGATCCCTAATTATCATCTACAACTTTAACATGTGATCTCGGTCTATACAAGGTCCACCTAATATTTAGATACACTAACATGGCATCTCATGGGCCATCATATGACAGGCGTACAACATAAATAAGCCTAGTCCGCACATGGAATCAAAACAAACAAAATGTTAGTGTACTGGTGTCATGACCCAAAATGGGTTATGAGGGGCGCCCATACTTAGCCTAATAGGTGGGCAAACCAATGAATGCAAACTCTAATTTTGTATTAGTTATTCAACTTATGAAATATTATAATAATGTGGAAATACAAATCTTATCAAAGATAGAAATAAAAATCCTCTAGAGTTTATTACATATCGTTTCCCAAAATCTTAAAGTCATCACATCAAGTACATCTAATCCCCAATTACCAAGTCAAAGAGTATAAACGACACCATAATAAATAAATACAATAGTTTGTATCTGAAAATCTAAAGACGTCATGCCATGACTAAGAGAATCCAACATGAGGTCGGAATAGGTCACCCTGGAATCTAATGTGCTTGACACTCGCTAGAACTGAGGGGGAGTCGAAGACACTGGTATACTTGCCGCACTCCACAAAAGGAACACGAAGAAAAGTACTAGTAGGGGTAAGTACAAGGTAAAATATACTAAGTAGGTATTATCGGTCGGCTCAAAATTGAAACTAATATTCATACAGTAATAACCAAAAATCAACTATAGCACTTAGAAGGTGGCAAGAAACAAGTAACATGAACAAGTGACGACAAAAATGAAGCAATCACGTAATTAGTCAACATTATCAAGAATAAACATGAGGACTCAGGCTTTCCCAGTATACTTTTTTGGATAATGGGTTCTTTGAGATTGAGTACACACAGTTTTTTAATATGTTTTTCTTTAATGTTTTTGTGCTAGAATGTGACATCCGATCCAATAATATCTTGTCGGCTCGTGGCACCTGATCCAAATATATTACTTCAGCTCGTGGAACCTGATCCAAATATATTATGTCAACTCATGGCACATGATCCAAATATATTGTGTTGGCTCGTTGAACACGATCTAAATATAGTTAATTATTCATTATGTATCATGTCCTTCCTCTTCCTTAACAATATTTCAATAAGCCTTCTTTATTCAAGGCATCACTTTGATAGAATAAATTCAACATTACAGATTTTGTGGTCTTTGAATTACAAACCAATCACAACAACATATAAATCAACAAAACCACAACAATTAAGTACATAAAAAATTTCACAACATTACTCAATGATTATCAATTAATATTGGGAGTGTCTCTATCACACATAACAAACTATTACCTACCTCCATCGAAAAACCAAACACAAGCAAGCTAATTCACAAGTTCTTTTCATTTATTCAATGTCTCCGAACATTCCCAATCTATAATATATATATATATATATATGTATAATTTATAAGTTAACACACTCAATTCTATAATAAGAATCCTAATATTGATGCCAATCAATTTGTTAAGTCTCATATTTTTCTAAATTTTCAAGCCTAGGACCAAGTCCCAATTTCTTCAACCATAAAATTAATAGTATTCATATAATACAATACACATAATATTTAATTACCTATCTTAATATACTAGAACTTAAATAATAATGTAATAATTATAAGAAAAAATAACCAACATGTAGCAGGTTACGAAGAGAGTACGTCTATTCCATCTGTGGACAAAATTGCATAACCTAAAATCAATCATATACTCATATATATTATTATTCAATGATGTCTCATTATTATAATTCCTCTGAATTCGCCTTTTCAAATATAATTCAAGGGCTCTTGAGCTTGATCTTGAACTTAAACTTGGACTTGGACATGATCTTGACTTGAACTTTATCTTGATCTTAACTTTCTAGTTGAATTCAAGGGCTTCGAGCTTGATCTTGAATCCGGTGGTCTTGATCTTGATCGTTCTTGATCTTGAACTTTATCTTTATCTTGATCTTGATCTTGACTTGAACTTTATCTTGATATTGACTTCTAGTTGAATTCAAGGGCTTAGATCTTGATCTTGAATATAGCGATCTTGATCTTGATCGTTCTTGAACTTAAACTTTATCTTGATCTTGACTTCTAGTTGAATCCAAGGGCTTCGAGCTTGATTTTGAATCCGGCGGTCTTGATCTTGATTGTTCTTGAACTTGAACTTTATCTTGATCTTGACTTCTAGTTGAATCCAAGGGCTGCGAACTTGATCTTGAATCCGGCGGTCTTGATCTTGATCGTTCTTGAACTTGAATTTTATCTTGATCTTGACTTCTTCAAATCTTCAATTCTTAAACTTGAACACTTGAATTCTTGAATTCTTGAGCTCTTGAATTCTTAAACTTATAGCTTGTAGAGAAATTTGTGGCTTTTGATCCACGAGCTTTCTCTAGCTTTTTGTTTAGAATTCTTTGTTCTGTTTTCTGAATTATGAGGACCCCTATTTATAGTTTTAAAATAGTGGAGTTGTGATTGTAATAGGATTTCCTTCGGCCAATCAGATTTAAGTGACATAACATATGAGCTTTATGAAGCGGGCTTTAATTAAATTCACATTTATTATATTTACATAATTAACTCAATATATTAATTCATATTATTTATTTGGACTAATATATTCATGAATTTAATATAACCCGAATCATTTTATAAATTTATACTTAATAAATTTTAAATGACTACAACTACCCCCTTCTTCAAGTCTTGTCGAGATATTTTATCTTTCAAAGATTAGGCTTGAATAATTTGAAGACTTCAACTTGCAAAATCTTCAACTTGCAGACTTGAAAAATTTAAAGATTTCAATTTGCATACTTGGAGATTTTGAAGACTTCATCTTGAAACAATTTTTATTCATAGGGGTTTTACCCCATTGAGTCACCACCATTTGGTTCAATTTTGAAGTTTAATAAAAGATTACTCATAGCTTTAACTTTTATGTGACAGATCAAGTGGGAACATGTATTTTTTTGACACTCATGCAACTGAACTTAGAATATGATTCTAAGTGCCTACGTACCTCAATAAAGGGGATCAAGTCAAAACGTAGTTCTGGGAGAGTGAATAATTTAGGATGTGCCGTACACAACTTATACTCTTGCGGGCTAGGAGTGACATGTAGTTTAGGCTTGTATCTCAAGGAGCATTTTAACTTGGAGATTTAGTTCAAATTTGGAAAGCTTTGTGACATACAGTTTAAGGTCATGTTTCTACGAGCATTTCAACTTGAAGATTTAACTCAAATTTGAATAGCTTTGTGATATACAGTTTAAACTCGTGTTTCAAGGAATACTTCAACTTGAAGATTTAACTCAAACTTGAATAGCTTTGTGACATACATTTTAAACTCGTGTTTCAAGGAGCATTTCAACTTAAAGATTTAACTCACATTTGAGGAGCTTTATGACATATAGTTTAAGCTTGTGTCTCAAGGAGCATTTTAACTTGAAGATTTAGCTCAAATTTAAAGAGCTTTATGATATATAGTTTAGACTCGTGTTTCAAGGAGCATTTTAATTTGAAGATTTAACTCAAATTTGAAGAGCTTTGAGACATACAACTTATGCTCGTGCATCTAGGAGTATTATAGCTTGCAATTTAGGCTCATGTGATGAGAAACATTGTAACTTACAGTTTAGGCTCATGCGATTTAAGGAGCGTTGTAACTTGCAGTCCAACTTCATGCGTTAAGGAGCATTTAGATATACATTGACTCTTCAAAGTCATCTTCAGATGCAGACTTTCCCCCACTTTGGAGTTCTTCTATATCTTCATCTTCATGAGGTCCATAGACAGAAGGTTGTTGATCTTCTCTTAAAGTCCTGTTTAATTCCATGTCATGTGCATGAGTTGCCAACTCTTCAAATGTATTTGGCTTTAATCCTTGCAAAATGTAGTGAAGACCCCAATTCATGCCTTGGATGCACATTTCAATGCTAGAAGTTTCACTAAGGCGATCTTTGCAGTTGAGGCTCAGACTTCTCCAACGATTGATAAAGTCAACAACTAGCTCATCTTCACTTTGACGAGCCTTTTTAAGTTCAATCATACTAACAACACGTCTCGTGCTATAGAAATGATTGATGAACTCTTGCTCTAACCGCTCCCAACAATCTATAGAATTAGGTTCGAGATCTATGTACCAATCAAAGGCATTTTCTTTGAGAGATCGAAGGAACTCTTTAACGAGATAATCACCATACGTCCCGGCATCATTGCAAGTCTCGATAAAGTGCGCTATATATTTCTTGGGATTTCCTTTGCCATCAAATTGTTGAAGCTTAGGAGGTTGTTAGCCCTTAGGCATTTTCAAGTTATCAATCCTTTGTGTATATATATTTGAATATGTGGGAGAAAATTTGGATAAAGACTCAGATTTGTCTTCGAGAACCGCTATGATAAAGTGTTTCAATTGATCAATGGGAATCAAACCTTTAGCGGAGAGATGAATCTCGTTGATCTTTATTTGCTTTATGCAAAACTCTCCTTCGTCTTGAATTTTATGAAGCTTCAGAGGTGCTTGACTTTATCTTCTCTCAATCATGTTATCCATCTTATTAGTTAACTTCAAAAGTTTAGCATCTTGTTCGTGTTCACACTTTGTCAAGCCTTCAATCACTTTTGTCAAGCTTGCTAGTTGTTCTTCTATAGTGGAAGTCATTTTGATATTCTTTGATACTTGAAAAGTTGAGATGAGAGGTAGAGATTGTCCCACTGGGCATGCCAGAATTTGTAGACAATAAAATTCGCGTCGAGAAAACAATAATCAAGAACGAAAAATTATGCAACAATCGTTTTATTGATTCAAGCGCGAGTATTAAAATACCTATAATTCCTCTGAATTCGCCTTTTCAAATATAATTCAAGGGCTCTTGAGCTTGTTCTTGAACTTGAACTTGGACTTGGACTTGGACTTGGACTTGATCTTGACTTGAACTTTATCGTGATCTTGACTTTCTTCAAATATTCAATTCTTAAACTTGAACACTTGAATTCTTGAAATCTTGAGTTCTTGAATTCTTAAACTTATAGCTTGTAGAAAAATTTGTGGCTTTTTGATCCACGAGCTTTCTCTAGCTTTTTGTTTAGAATTTTTCGTTCTCTTTTCTGAATTATGAGGACCCCTATTTATAGTTTTAAAATACAGGAGTTGTGATTGTAATAGGATTCCCTTCGGCCAATCAGATTTAAGTGACATAACACATGGGCTTTATGAAGCGGGCTTTAATTAAACTCACATTTGTTATATTTAAATAATTAACTCAATATATCAATTCATAATATTTATTTGGACTAATATATTCATGAATTTAATATGATCTAAATCATTTTATAAATTTATACTTAATAAATTTTAAATGACTACAACTCCATCTCATAATAATATAAAAATCACGAGTGGTAATTAATTGATATTACTAAATAACAATAAGTCTTCCCCAAAATTAGTTCTCTAACAATGAACCGTACTTGAAGAATTCACGGGCTTCTCAACTTAATTGCCGCACAGGAAGTCTTCTCGCCTAGTTTATTTCCTGTAAGATAATTGTCAACCAAATTTGCTGAATTAAACTAATTTTATTTCTACATATGTGCTAGGTGACATACGGTATTAAATAAATATCATACTTGTTTCATTTACAATCAACTTAAAATTAATTATTTAATAAAAACCCACAAACCAAATATTAACAGTTAAATAAATAGTTCAAAATTACCATTTAAAATATCCGAGAAAAGTAGAAATAGTTCTAGTACTCAAAATGACCTTACAAGTCATCGTAGTACCTGCTTGAATTGTTAGTGTACTGACGTAGCACCCGTTCCAGTAATATGGACCATCATGGTATCCGATCCAATAATGGCATCTACCGGCTTGTTACCCTATCCAATTATAATATGTACTAGTGTGGCCCCGATCCGATAATAGTATATACTGGTGTGGTACCTTTACGAGTCTAAAATTTTGACTCATTTGTGGCAATTTTAGTTCAACATTTAGTGTCGTCAATGCCTTTTTATTTCCATATCTAATGATTTATTGTGTTTTGTAGCTATGAAGGGTCAAGGACAAGGCAAGGATAAAAAAACACAAAAGAGGATAAAAATATGGAAATATAGCAAAATCGTGCAATTGATACTCACCAAAAGGCACTCAGCAACTTGCTGATTCTGCCAGACCTCGCCAAAAATGACAGGGTCCTTCACTATAGTGTTCAAGGCAGGTCAGCGAGAAGATGCACTAATCAACAACTAATTGAACTCAATCGGCTACAATGATATATGCTCTTCGAAAATGATAGAACCATTGGGTTAAATTGAAGGCAAAAATGGGGAATTTAGTGATATAAGAGCCATATCTAGAATAGATAAGGAATCTTCCTCATAAGCTAGGTTCTCATCAACAAGGAACGAATCCTAGGGAATAATATATTTTCCATCACCATGATATTTCTTCAGCATAAACACATGAAACACCTGGTGCACCACCAAAAAACCTAAAGGAAAATCCAATTAATAAGATGCATCTCCCACATGCTTAATAACTTAAAACAACCCAATATACCGTAGAGTAAGCTTACCTTGCTTATGAAACCTCATCACACCCTTCATGGGTGAAACCTTCAGCAACACTTGCTTTTCCTCCATAAACCCCAAGTCCTTGACCTTCCGATCTGCATACTCCTTCTGCCTGCTCTGAGCTGCTAGAAACTTCTCTTGAATGAATTTGACCTTCTCTAATGATTTCCTTAAAAGATAAATACCCCAAGGTCTCACCTCAAATGTGTCAAACTGTCACGACCCAGGGGTACACCCTAGATGTAACATGGCATATAGAACCCTGAATGACTCCATGTAAGCCACTTAGCATATCATAGCATAGGATAATAAAAAAGTGCGGAAATTTAAAAACATTTTCCATGCAATCAAAGTCTTTTATAAAAGCAAACCGGAAGTCTTATTACACTTGTCTTAAACTATCTAGAACATGAATATCATTGCGATATAGCCCATATAAAAGTCTAAAACATAAAAGAAAGAGATAAAGGAAAGGTGATCATATCCTCGATGCTATGAGGACTCACCAAGTCTTCAATCCTTGCTCTACGAGAAACCTATCCTCGGAGATGGAACTCAAAATTGTCGTACCCTACATTTGATGAGAATGTAGGCAAGAGTAGGCATTAGTACAAAAGTACTAAATATGATAGCTAGCATAACATCATAAGAGCATAAAATATTAGAAAGCATAATCAACAACATAGACATAATATAAGCATTAGTCAACAAAAGGCATAATTCATAATCATAAGAGATGCATCATGTTCATAAGCATAGTAAATCCTTCAAGTACTATTACTCAATCCAAGTTATGCATATAACATATAAAAGAAATGCTTCATAAGTAGCTTCAAGTTATACTTGTACAATGCATGAATAAGACCCCATAATCCTACCCATGCTAAGTACCACTTTAGGCTATCATACATCAATGATTACTATTTATCATTTCTAGACTACTAAATAATAGCACCCTATTAGGCTAGACCAAGCTACCAAGGAAAAGTCACCATATTGGATTAGACCAAGCTACCATGGACAAACATACTATCATGCAAGTCCAAGCTATACAAGGAAGGGCATTATTTGAAGATCCTAGCTACCAATGAAATGGTTTGGCCTAACCAAGTCATGCTACCATGCAAGCATTCTATGATGCTAGTGTACGCTACCCTTAGGAGAGTATGGTTTCTCAATCCAAGACTACCATGAGCTACTTTACTCATGCTTCCATGAAATGGTCTTGTCTTACCAAGTCAAGCTACCATGCAAGTACTCTATGAAACTAGTGCAAGGTATTCATGAAGGTGTTTCATAACACAACCTCAAGCTAACATAACTAAACATGTTTTGATTCATTTGAGGTGAGCAAGCCTTTCAACCTAGAATCATTCTATGTGAGAAAACCTTTCACATCATATCATATTCATACATAGGTGTGTGTGTGAGAATAACCTTTGAACAACACAACAACATATCATGATCATAGACATTTTACTCTCAAAGTATTTTTTAAGCGTATACAACTGTACACATTAGCTTTACTATCAAAGCCGTAGAAATCAACATGCCTCACTACAAGCCTTATTCTCTAAGCTTTACTTCTTAAAATCCTCACATAGGCCTAGATCACAAGTTATTCTAGTCACGTGCTTCATTATTAAGTGATTCTAGTCATATATCATCATAAAGGTTCAATTTCAAACCTTACTAGTTATGATCCATCACATATACATTATTCTAATTTGATTCATGTATACATGCTCTTACCCTCAATCAATTACTACATATATTATCAATTCTAGAATATCGTCTTTGAATCCTCAATTTCTCTCAACAAGGCATAAACTCACATTACTTCAATTTCATCAATTAAACTAGGGTTAACCATAGATAACATGTAATATCATCATAATAAGATGATTCACAACTAATTCTATTATAAACAATCAATATCCACTCAATTGAATTCATACTCAACTTAACCCACAATATTTGGAACAACCCTAACTTGAATTGGGGATTTCATCTTCACAATTGTGGTATAATTAGGGGACTCCATGGATGGAAGAATCCATGGACTAATAATCTATCATACCTTGATTATAAAGATTTACAAAGCTTGCAACAATGTATTGTTGACCTAGCTTGAGTCTCTTCTTCTTCTTCCTTCTAGAGAGAGGACTTTTGAGAGGGAATTGGGTTCTTTTTGGTGGGTTTCGAAATAATGATTTGGAATAACTAAATTAAGGGTCTAAAGTCTTTATATAGGTTGTCTAGGTAAGGTTAAAATGACACCATCTAACCCCTAATTAATTCTGGAAAGTTCCATAATACCCTCACTTAACCACCTCTCACTTAACCACTGCCTTACCAACGAGACCACGCCCACGGGACGTGGGTGGACCCACGGGGAGTGTTGGTAATCTGTGGGTGGTTGTATGCAACCCATCTTTTGGGACCTTAACCCATGGGGCGTCTGCCCACATACGGGGCGTGGGTCGCTTTTCGTGGGTGGACTATTTTGGGAAACTTTCTTTGGCAGTCCTAAGGTCCTCCTCAAGGACCCTTGGTTGGTCCTTAGGGAGTCGTACCTTGGCGTTCTACCCTGAAACCCTTCATTCTATGAACGGGAGGTTAAATTCACGGCTCTAACCCTCACATTAAGCTCTAATTTAGCTTACTAGTTTTCGGGTGTTACAATATCTCCCCTTCGGGAACATTCGTCCTCGAATGGGGATTCTAAACACCTCTTGAAGGAAACGACTCTAGACTAGCAACCCATAATGCATGCAACACATCTAAATGCATACAAACCAAAGAGGAAAACTACATCTCCTAGTGAAACATATTCAATGCAACATAAGGAAGTAGGAACTACATGTAACAACCCAAAATGCATGAAATTCATCATCTACTCATGTTCAAGGAGGAACTACCATCTCTAAGCTAAATCATGTTGAACACACTTTCACGGAGCCTATATGCAATTTCTACCCAAGCATACACCCATGGAGGATTTCTCAACTCCAAGCTAGGACATGTTCATCTATTCATCTCATGAAGTTCTATAGGCAACTCTACTCAATGAACTACGACATGAGGAAACAATTCACATAGGACATTTCTATCAAGACGTAAGGTGTTTAATAAACATGCATATAAAGAAAATATGGCCACACATAAACACACAATGACCTTTCTATCTAGGCACACCATCTCCCCTGTGGTAGTTAGCCCAGGTGGACTTTCTAAGCACCATAATTAACATAAAAACAACAATGGAGCTCATTCATTCTAACGACAACATCAAAGTCTAGCATATCAAGTCACAAAAGACAAGCAATCCGAATTATAATAAAGCATAAAACACATATCGGGAGGTCACTCTTGTTCATATCTAGCTTGAAGAGCATATAACCTATTCTTCTTTTGAGCATCCCCATCCGAACCACTAGGAGCAATTTTTTTACCCTCTTTTCTCATAGTCTTTGCCTTTGGGCAATCTCTCATCCTGTGGCCACTTTCACCACAACTAAAGAAACCCTCTCTACTGGCCAAACACCTACCCTCATGTCTCTTTCCACATCTAGCACAAATAGACCTTAGGGACTCATTACCAATTTCGGGTGGCTTAGGGGTAGACACCCTCTCTTTCTTATACTTGTAAGCATTAGAAGAACTTGTTTGGAAAACCTTTTGTCCCTTCCTAGAGCGACCATGCCCATCTGACTCCTCATGAAAAGACTTATCATCATCCATCCTAGACCTCTTTTTCTCCCTAGATTTATCTTCCTTGAGTTTTAACTCCTCAATTTGTTGGGCATACACCATAAGTCGTGATATATCCATATCACCAACAAGCATTGCCATACGACATTCTTTTGCTACTATGTTGGACACACCCGTCAAGAACCTACTCATCTTATCTCTTGAATCTGCCACCATAGATGGAGCATACTGGGATAGTTGGGTAAATTTCAAGGCATACTCCATAAAACTCATGCTACCTTGCCTAAGGTTAATGAACTCTTCCACCTTAGCTTCCCTTAACTCTTGGGGAAAGAACCTATCAAGAAATGTTAACTTAAACACCTCCCACTTTATGGGACCTGCTCCTATTGGTCTACTCTCCTTCCATTGATCATACCATACTTGTGCTACTCCTCTCAATTGGTAAGCGGCTAACTACGCTTTCTCTACCAAAGTCACCCCATGATAGCAAGTAACTTATAAACCTCATCTAAAAACTCCTTAGGATCCTCTTCCATTTTGGAACCATAAAAATCCGAAGGGCTCATTCTCATAAAATCCCCCACTCTTTAAGTCGCGGAATTCACATTAGGATTCACCGGAGCTACCACCTTCCTATTGACTGGAGTCATCATAGCTTGAGCTAACATTCGAAAAATTGACCTAATCTCCGCATTCAACATAGCCGAAGGATCAATTGGAGCTTGAGGAGGAACTTGGGGAGGAACCTCTTGATCCACATTGTCTTCCTCCTTCCTCCTAGCATTTGCCCTTGTATTAGCCATACCCTGAAAAACCAACGGGCACGGATTAGGAGAAGGACCAAATGGAGTTAAACTATATGGAACTTAGAGAATGAAGAAGTGAAGTTTCCTAAACATCCACTAGGCTCCTATTCATAAATGTGGCGCGCTTCACATTTTTGAACAAGACTCTACTAGACGTGGTTTAAGACATCCTAGAACCATTCTAAATCTTGTGCTATGATTACCAACTTTTCATGACCCATGGGTACACTCTAGATGTAACATGGAACATAGAACCCCTAAGGACTCCATGTAAGCCACTTAGCATATCATAACATAAGATAATAAAAAAGTGCAGGGATTTTAAAACATTTTCCATACAATCAAAGTCTATTATAAAAGCAAAGCGGAAGTCTTATTACACTTATCTCAAACCACCTAGAACATGAATATCTTTGGGACACATCCCATATAAAAGTCTAAAACATAAAAGAAAGACATAAAGGAAAGGTGATCAAATCCTCGATGCTAAGAGGACTCATCAAGTATTCAATTCTTGCTCTATTAGAAACCTATCCTCGAAGATAGAACTCAAAATTGTCGGACTGTACAGTTGATGAGAATGTAGGAAAGAGTGTGTGTTAGTACAAAAGTACTAAATATGATAGCTAGCATAACATCATAAGAGCATAACAACATATTAGAAAACATAATCTTCAACATAGACATAATATAAGCATTAGTCAACATAAGGCATAATTCATAAACATAAGAAATATATTATATTCATAAGCATAGTAAATACTTAGGTCTTCATAACGTAAGAGAACTAGTTCTCCAGCAACCTCAAAGCGAACTTGTGCAATGCACGGATGAGACCATCTAATCCAACCCACACTAAGTACCACTTTTAGGTCATAATAATAATACCTACCATCTTTGTATCTCACCCTTAGCTTACTTCTCATAGACAAGAGAACCTTTACCTTCAGTCCAAAATATCAAGGAAGGCAACTGTAGCAACAATCCAAGCTAAGCATAGATCATATAGGCAAATCTCATATTAGAACATACTTACACTACTTCCTTGAAGTAATCTAGTTTCATCATAAACATGCTATTTTAATTATAGACTAGTATCTCTTTAGCTATTCTTGTTATTCATGGAAGAGTACCTTTTTACTAGCCCAAGACAAGTCATTACTCATGAATGGTTATAATTTACCTATTCAAGGCTACCAAGGAAAACACTACATTATGCTAGACCAAGCTACCATGGAAAAGTATTATTACTCAATCCAAGCTATGCATACAACATATAAGAGAAATGCTTCATAAGTAGCTTAAAGTTCTACATGTGCAATGTATCAATAAGACCCCATAATTCTACCCATGCTAAGTACCACTTTAGGCTATCATACATCACTGATTACTATTTATCATTTCTAGACTACCAAATAATAGCACCCTATTAGGCTTGACCAAGCTACCAAGGAAAATTCAGCATATTGGATTAGACCAAGCTACCATGGAAAAAATACTATCATGCAAGTCCAAGCTATACAAGGAAGGGTATTATTTCACCATCCTAGCTACCAATGAAATGGTTTGACATAACAAAGTCATGCTACCATGCAAGCATTCTATGATGCTCGTGTAAGCTACCCTTAGGAGAGTATAGTTTCTCAATCCAAGGCTACAGTGAGCTAGTTTACTCATGCTTCCATGAAATGGTCTTGTCTTACCAAGTCAAGCTACCAAGTATTCTATGAAACTAGTGCAAGCTATTCATGAAGGTGTTTCATAACACAACCTCAAGCTAACATAACTAAACATGTTTTGATTCATTTGAGGTGAGCAAGCCTTTCAACCTAGAATCATTCTATGTGAGAAAACCTTTCACATCATATCATATTTATACATAGGTGTGTGTGTGAGAATAACCTTTGAACAACACAACAACATATCATGATCATAGACACTTTAATCTGAAAGTGTTTCTTAAGCATATACAACTCAAGACATTAGCTTTACTCTCAAATCCCTATAAATCAACATGCCTCACTATAAGCCTTACTCTCAAAGATTTACTTCTTACAATCCTCACAGAGGCCTAGATCACAAGATATTCTAGTCACATGCTTCATTATTAAGTGATTCTAGTCATATATCATCATAAAGGTTTAATTTCAAGCCTTACTAGTTATGATCCATCACATATAAATTATTCTAATTCAATTCCTATCTACATGCTCTTACTCTCAAGCAATTACTACATATCTTATCAATTCTAGAATATCATCTATGGATCCTCAATTTCCCTTCACAAGGCATAAACCTATATTACTTCAATTTCATCAAGTAAACTAGGGTTAACAATTGAGAACATGTAACATAATCCTAATAACATGATTCACTACTAATTCTATCATAAACAATTAATATCCACTCAATTGCATTCATACTCAAATTAACCCACAATATTAGAAGGAACCCTAACTTGAATTGGCGATTTCATCTTCACAATTGTGGTATAACTAGGGGACTCCATGGATGGAAGAATCCATGGATGAAAAAGCTATCATCCCTATATTATAAAGCCTTACAAAGCTTGCCAAATGGAGTCTTGACCTAGCTTGATTCTCATCTTCTTCTTCTTCTTCTTGCTAGAGAAAGGATTTTTGAGAGGGAACTGGGTTCTTTTTGGTGGGCTTTGAAATAATGATTTGGAATAAAAAAATTAAGGGTCTAAAGTCTTTATATAGGTGGTCTAATTAAGGTTAAAACAACACCAATTAACCCCTAATTAATTCCAAAAAGCTCCATAATATCCTCAGTTAACCCCCTCTCACTTGACCACTGCCTCACCCACGAGACCACCCCCACGGGCTGTGAGTGGACCACTGGGAGCGCTGGTAATCCATGGGTGGTGGTATGCAACCCATATTTTGGGACACTGACCCACGACCCCTGACTCACAGGGCGTGGGCCCCCCTATGGGGTGTGGGTCCCCTTTCATGGGTTGACTATTTTGGGCAGCTTTCTTGGGCAGTCCTAGAGTTCTCTTCAATGACCCTTGGTTGTTTCGTATGGAGTCGTATGTTGATATTCTACCCCGAAAGCCTTCATTCTAATTATGAGAAGTTATATTCACGGTTCTAACCCTCACGTCAAGCTCTAGTTTAGCCTACTAGTTTTCGGGAATTACCCAAACCAACCAATAAGAGACCTATATCTCCATTCCTACAAGGCCTCTAATAGAGCCATATTAGTAATTATGTGTTAACTATTGTTGTATGAAAACTCTAATAAGGATACGAAATTATTCCAATGACCACAAAAATTTGTTATGCACGCTGATGAGTACACAAATTGGACTCATTTAGGGCTTTATTTTAATGGAAAGAGTGTCCTTGAATGCTTGTTTTATCTCAATACCTGATTAAAATGCTAAAGTTTCAGGTATTTGAAGTTTTAGTGGAATCATGGACACTTGGAGTAAATAGGGCTGAAAAGAACAAGAAATGGAATCCTGCTGATCGCCGAGTTTAACTTGGCGAGTCACCAAAACAACATGAACCACCCTTCGTTCCAGTACGCGAAGCCTTGAAGGAAGTGGATCAAAAGGCGAGGAAACGAGCAGTCGGTGAGTCGCCGATCAGTTCCTCGAAGAAGTACTGTACCGCCCAATGATCCAAAATGCGAGGATGCTAAAGGCAAGACATTGAAGGCGATGAGTTGAACTAAAGGCGGATCGCCAAGTTCATCGGCATTCTCGACTAATGTCGCCGAACAATCCTCCGCAGCACAATCTGTGAAAACTATAAATACTAGTTAGAATTGTAGTCTTAAAGAAGATTTTAGAGAATTTTTGGAGTGGAACAATTATTATTATTATTTTCACTTTAGAACATACTTTAGTGGATATTTTTCTCTCAAGTTTGGAGAAGGTTTTGTGGAGACTTGAAGAAAGGAGTTCTTCTTCTCCAAGTTTGGAAGTGGGTCTTCTCTATTCATTTTCCTTTGCTTAATTTAAGGTTTAATTTCTTATAACCATTTGATTTCATTATCATGTTAGGTATAATTTCTTATTTCTTGATATGTGGCTAAAAACCCCTCATTCATGGGGTGTGATTTAGAAAATATGGGTTGATGCTCTTGTTGGGTCTTGCTTGCTGATAGGCTAGATGTATTTTAATGGTGATTTCACCTAGTGGTTGTGGTTTAATCTAAAGGGTTTGTAGTTGCAAATACAAAGCCACCCATGTGTTTTTGGCTTGCCCGAGAGGGAGGTCGCGAAACCAAAGCCACTAGACTGATGGCCTAAGGAGTGGGTCGACATGAGGTTCAGCCCGAGAGGGTGAGCCCTAGTCTCATATCCTAACACTCAGCTCGAGAGAGTGAGTGGGGTAAGGCATAGGCTGGTCTTCATGCAGCAAATGGGTGTCCTAGAGGAACGCATTTGAAATGGGGTATGTTGCCCAAGAGGGAACTTATTTCCATTTAAAGCTTAGCCTAGCCACTATTATTTTGCAAATTTCCTATCGAAAGCATGTACCCAACAATTTATCTCAACTTGTATTGCGGTCACATCCCAAGAACCTTTCCCCATACTTGATTTTATTGTTTATTTTGCTGTTTTAATACTTGTTACAAAACCCCATTTTGATATTTGACACTTTTGTGTCACCCCCTTTAATTTACAATGTCTTTTATCGCAAATGTCTTTAACTACGACTAACTTGAATGAAATTTTAATTGGTTATTAATTCTCAAAACCGCTCCCTTGGGACACGACCCCAACCCTTGGTTGGGTTACTATATTATCGATGATCGTAGACACTTATACCGTAGGTCAGTGTCGTTGGTCATGATAAGCATCACACGCATGAAGCATATCCTTTAACACTTGAATTGTGTGCTCAGGCTTCTGATCAGTCTGAGGGTGAAATGCTATAAGAAGATCCAATTTAGTACCTAACTCATCCTATAAGGTCATCAAACAGTTAGAAGTAAACTATGTACCTCTATCTGAGATGATGGAAATGGGAACTCCATGCAACTAAACACTCACACAGATATAGAGTTTGGCTAACTTCTTCATATTATAAGTCGCCTTGACTATAATGAAGTGCGCAAAGTTAGTTAACCTATGAATAATTATCCATATAGAATTAAAAATACCCAATGTCTATGAAAGACCAACCACAAATTCCTTTTCAATCCTTCCCACATCTATTTTGGAATCGGCATCTCTAAAGTGTCCCTCAAAGCCTCTGGTGCTCATACTTTATCTACTAAAAATTCAAACATTGGGCAAGAAAATCAACAATGTCACACTTTATTCTACTCCATTATTAATGTTGTCTCAGGTCGTGATACATATTGGTTACACCAGGATGTATAGAATAACTTGAACTGTCAGCCTTTATAAGAATAGTCCGAGTCAAATCATCAACACGGGGCCCACAAACCCGCCCCTTAATCCTTAAGACGCCTTCCTCATGATCACAACCTTTTTGGCTTCTTCTCATAAGACCATATCATGAATCTTGATCAACTTCTTATCATCAAATTACTTTCCTTTAATCTTGTCAAGAAAGAAGATCTTTCCTCCACACAAGCCAATAATCCTTCTTTCTCAGTTTTTTCCAGCCTCGTAAGGTCATTATCTAGAGTTTGAACATCTCTAGCCAATAGGCATCTAGAAGCCTCCAAATGGGATAAACTTCCCATGCTTCGTGCTTTTCTACTCAAGGCATCAACCATAACATTTGTTTTTCTCGGGTGAGAAAGAATAGTAACATCATAGTCTTTTAGCAACTCCATCAACCCCATCTGCCTCAAATTAAAGTCTTTCTAAGTGAGCACATATTGTAAACTGCGATAATTTGTATATACTTCACACTTGACCCAATATAGATAATGCCTCCACTATTTTAATGGAAATACAACCACAACCAACTCCAAATCATAAGTGAGGTAGCTCGTTCATGTACTTTCAATCTCCTTGAAGCATAGAAAATTACATCCCTATCCTGCATTAGCACTACACCTACCAGTTTAGGATGTATTACAATAAGCAATGAAATTATTACCTTCCACAGGCAAGGAAATGATTGGTGCAATAGTCAACAAGGTCTTGAGATTTACAAAAACCTCTTCACACTCGTTCCACCATACAAATGGAACATTCTGCTTGGTCAAATTGGTGAGCTGGGAAGCAATGGAATAAAATCCCTTGACGAACCAACGGTAGTAACTAGCCTAACCAATAAAGCTCCTGACCTCAGAAATATTAGTGAACCCCCAACTCTTCACTGCTTCAATATTTTAGGAATCCACCATCACTCCATCCTTAGAAACCACATGTATAACACCTTCGACTTCTATTACTTTACAATTTTAGGTCAACTTCAAATGACCATATATTTTATCATATAAAGAGTTAAGTGGTCTATGTGGTATAAAATGAAAGGTCTTTAAGTCATCTTTCCAGCATCGCCAAGTTTGCTAAATTCTGAGCTAGAAGTAAAAAGTTCTGGCCATTTGAGAGGAGGCTCTCTTGTTATAGTTTTTCCATTGGTTTAAGGAAACAATATTTTGGTCTTTTCCCTACCCCACTAGTCCTAAAATGTTTTCTCACCCATAAAAGGGTCTAAAGTGATTTATACCACTTTTTCACGTTCCTAAATGCTTACAATTTGAGAGAAGGGTTTCCAGAAGAGGAAAAGAGGTTTTCATGTGTTCATTCAAGGGTTGAGGAATTTCCCCAAGAACAAGTGTTATTTCGAGGTATGTAAGATTCTCACAGTGTTGGGCTTGTTCACCCAGATGCCTTAAATGTAATTTCATCATGAATTTATCCACAAGATTGTTATTGGTGAGATTCTTTAGAAATTCTTGAGTTTTGGCCCGATTCATTAACAATGGAGGTTTTCAGGTCCTGAGATGAGGGTCTTGAGAATGAGTGATGTTTGTTGGTAGATTTTGTGTGTTATTTCATTGAATTTGTGTTTGGTTTATGAATCAAAGAGGATTTGGATGAAATTATTAGATTCTAGATGAGTTAGGGCTTGAAATTGAGCAAGAAAATTCATTGGATTTCTGGGTAAAGGGGTGGGGCACCATGCCAGCCATAGCACCCAAACTACTGGTGAGTAGTTTGGGGCCTGGAACGACACGATTTCAGTATGCCCCAAACACTGCCCAGTAGTTTGGGGGTTGGCGCCCCGCACTACCTAGTGCGCTAGGGTCGCTAGGTCCCTTATGCCTCCATCCTTTTTTCTATGTGTGTTCCCTCAAATCGTACATGCGTTCTCTTCTTGATGCTTAGGAAAACTTCACTTGTTCATTTACCTAAGTCGTTCCATGGAGCTTAACTCTATAAAGTCTTTCTCTTAATCCTAGCCTGATGTTTTTCAGAATATGACTACTAGAAGGGCAGCTAGAAGGATGGAGGGAGACAATATTGATCAAGAGGCTTCTCCACAAGTTCCTTCAGAAGCTCATCCTCAAGCTCTGATTGACCTATTGGTTGAGAATGTAACAAATGCATAGTTTAGGTCGGCTTTCCAAGTGTTGGCTCAAGCTATGACGGCCCAAGCCAATAGAGAGGTGGGAGTCCATGTGAACCCAAATGTGTGTACGACGGTGGCAAGCGTGAGGGATTTTAAAAGGATGAACCCTCCAGAATTTTATCGCTCCAAAGTTGAGGAAGATCCTCAATAGTTTATCAACGAGGTCTACATGATACTTGGTATTAAGGGAGTGACTTCGGTAGAGAAGGCGAAATTGGCCGCTTACTAACTCAAAGGGGTTGCTTATATTTCCTTCAATCAATGGAAGGAGGCAAGGCCGGAAGGAGTGGATCCCATAGAATGGGAAAGGTTCAAAAGTGCTTTTCTTGACAGATTCTTCCCTCTTGAGATGAGAGAGACCAAAGTACTTGAGTTCATTAATCTTAGGAAAGGAAATATAAGTGTGAGGGAGTATGCCTTGAGGTTCACTCAGTTATCCAAATACACTACTTCTATTGTGGTGGATCGTAGAGCCAAGATGAGTAAATTTGTATTGGGTGTGTCCGACATGGTAGTCAAAGAGTGTCGCGCCGCTATACTTGTCCATGACATGAAAATTTCTCTCCATATGGTGCATGACCAATAGATTGAAGAGGAAAAGCTCAAGGAAAGATGTAGGGAGTAAAAGAGGGCAAGAGTGATTGATGGTAACTATTCACATTCTAGGTCCAGTGGACGGGGTCATTCAAGGTTTTGGCAAATGTTATCCAGGCAAGGTTATTCTAGTGCTCCTCCAAGGCCTAATAATGAGAGAGTCTCTAACCCAAAACCTCAAGGAGATGGTAATAGGTTCTTGATGCATACTTGTGCTAAATGTGGGAGAAATCTTGAAGGGAAGTGTCTAGCGGGTTCTAATGCTTGCTTTGATTGTGGGAAGATGGATAAAAAAATAAGGAATTCTACTTTGGTTTCTAAGAATGGGGGAGATACTCGTTGTAGGGATCAACCCTACCCTTCATCCGGTCCAAGATGTTCTGGTGGGAATGCTCCCAAGATAAACTGTTTAAATGCACTCCAGACTAGAGGTGTTCAAGAGAATTCCCCAGATGTGGTGATCGTTATGTTAAAAGTCTTCCAAATTAATGTGTATGCTTTACTTGATCCTTGTGCTACTTTGTCTTTTTGTGACTCCCTATGTGGCCATGAGAATTGATATGCTTCCCGATGTGTTGCTAAAACCTTTTTTGTCTCTACCCCTATTGTGACTTGGGAAATTAATTTGCAAACCTAGCAATTATTGATTTCCTAAGTTCGTTTTGAAGATTTTGGTTTTGTAATTCAAGTTGAATTTCTGGGTTTATTATTCTCCTTACGTAAGTTCATGATTTCTTTGTCTAAACCAATGAATTGTGTTCTTGCTAATATGGGTAACTAAATCCACAACTAGGGTTGTGGGAACCATGAGCGATTAACAAAGTATGAATAGTAAATAAGCAATTAGTGACTAGTATTTCGCATGCATTGATAATTCTTTCGTTTAGAAGTCTTTTTCACGGTGGCCAACGTTAGAACTCGCCTTGTTACTACTTGCCGGACAAAGGAGGTAATTAACAAGAAAAGAATTATCAACATAGATTTAGTGTGATACTATGTAATAGTCTTGTGTTGATTGGTGCAAAGTAAGAACTAAGACAAACATCGATTATGATGACTAATATGAGGTATAGGTAAGGGTTAGTAAATTATACACACGTAGCCGGACCAAGGTGCGGGGTGAAATTTTCTAGATGCCGGACCAAGAATTTAGAGATACATAACTTACCACTTTGCATGTGATATACTAGGAAAGGATTGTTATTACTAGGATTATTGCGTTATGAGCTTGTGGGGAACACATATACCCTAGTTAATTCTCTCATCTTGATAACAACAAAAATTGACTTTTGTTTATTGATTACTTATTGAATTCTTACAATTTGTTTCACAAACCACCCATTTAATTACTTGTTTTTGGAGGTAATTTCTCTAATTGAATATAATTGTTGGTTAAAGTAATGTCTAAACCATTTTCCTCGTGGGATCGACCCCAACCTACAAGTTGGGTTCTTTACTTGATAATGATCACTTATGCTTCTTTAGGGAGGTGTAATTTAAGCGTATCAAATTTTGCCGCTGCTACCGGGGAAATTTGGCTTTTAGATTTATTTTAACTACATTATTGAACATTAGTCAAATATTTCCTAATTTTACTTTTTCTCTTTGTTTTTGTGTCTCTCAGGTTCTGACTCTAGTGTAAGCCAAGTACACTGAGCCAGGGTGAACTACTTACTCCTTATGGTCCAAAGTTGAACCGCACTTTGCGAAGAATGAACAATCCAAGAGATCCAGTTAATCCTATCGGAGGAAATCTAGGTGATGCAGTTGAGTTACAACAACCGAGGGTAGTTGGTAGGGACAATCAGATTCCAGCTGACAATCAATTGGGAGTGCATTGAGGGTGCAATATCCACTAGGCCCACGACAACATGACAACTATCAGGGCAACGATAATATAGCAGACTCGGATGGACATACTGTCCTACCTCCTCTACCTCCAGGGTACACATTTGTGGTGACTAGTAACTTGATGCAGATGCTTACAGCAAGGGGCTTATTCTCAGGATTGCCATCGGAGGACCCACATGCTCACTTAGCCAAGCTAAAGGTGGTTTGCAAAAGTTGTTTAGGTAGACCAGACTTGGATATGGATGTCATCGGATTACGAGTGTTCCCTCTATTACTGACAGGCGATGCTGCAGTATGGTTCACTGAGCTTCCTTATAACTCAATCTTTACATGGGACCAATTGATGGATGTGTTCCGAGCAAGGTACTATCTAGTGTCCAAGAAGTTAAATCACAAAGATAAGGTCAACAATTTTGTAGCATTACCTAGAGAGTCTGTGAGAAGCTCTTGGGACAGATTCACTGCCTTCGTAAGAGGTGTCCCAAATCACCGTATTGATGATGAGTCGCTGAAGGAATATTTCTATCGAGGACAAAATGACAACAATAAAGCAGTGCTTGATACTATTGCAGGAGGTTCATATGGAGACTGCACATATGCACAGATTTCTGAAAAATTGGAGAAGATATCTCGTAACAATAAAGCATGGAGCACTAGGAGGTCAGATACTGGGAGAAACACATTTGCCATTCAGAATACAAACACCCAGTCTGCGGATGAGATTCGTGAGGAGATGGATCAGATAAGGACCGAGTTGGGGTTGGTATTGAAGCATGTGAGTGGAGTTGCAGAGAAGGTAAATGTTGTGAATTAGTTGACTAGAATGCCACCACAAGATGTAGAGTGATACTATGGAAAGGATGCTTATGCGATGAATGATCAGATAGGGGGTTTCCGACCAAACGCCCAAGAATCCAACGCGGAAAATTGGCACCAAGTTCAAGGAAAACAAGGTCAGAACTATGACAATTACAACCGAGAGGGTCAATATGTCCGGGAAGGGACCTTCAATCACGACAACAACTACAACAGGAACACCTATGGCAACAGAAACGATCGGGTTGGACCTTATGTTACTCCTCAAAATCGGGAATCTAGTACTAGGGAAGCTGGAGGCAATATGGCGCGTATTGAAGATATGATGCAGAAAATGATGAGAAGATTTGATGTAACTGATGAGAATGTGAAAGAGATGAGAAACGACTTGTATGGTATTGGTCAAAAGGTTGATGCCCATGGAGTGTCAATAAAGCACCTAGAGCAGCAAATGACCTAGTTGTCTACTACAGTGAACCCATGTCAACCTGGTACTCTTCCTAGAAACACCGTCCAGAATCCAAAGAATGACGGTCATTGTATGGGAGTTACTACTCTAGGGGGTAAGCAAACCATAGATCCACCTAGGCCGTCTGTGGTGCAAGTTGAGATTAGAAAAGAAGTTGATGTGATAGAGGTTAGAGAAGAGTCTGAGAATGCGACAGAGAAAGAAGCGGAGATATCTCAGAAAGTGGTACCCATACCTAGACCTCCACCACCTTTTCCACAAAGGTTAGTGAAAAAGACTGAAGATGGTAAATATCGCAAGTTTATTACTATGTTGAAGCAACTTTCCATCAACATTCCATTGATAGAAGCTTTGGAGCAAATGCCTACGTATGCAAAGTTTATGAAAGATATAGTGACAAAGAAGAGGTCTGTAAGTTTTGAAGATGATGATAGAATGCAGCATTGTAGCGCTATTGCTACAAGGTATCTTGTGCAAAAGAAGAAGGATCCTGGTGCCTTCACGATTCCATGTACTATCTGGCTATTACACTTTTCTAAGGCATTTTGTGACCTTGGTGCTAGCATCAACCTCATGCCATTGTTTATTTACAAGAAGTTGGGTTTGGGGGACCCAAAGCCCACTACCATGTGGTTACTGATGGCTGATCAAACTGTGAAGAGGCCCATTGGCATACTCTATGATGTGCTAGTGAAAGTGGAGTCTTTCATTTTTTTGGCGGATTTTGTGATTCTTGACTGTGAGGTCGATTTTGATGTTCCCATCATCCTTGGGAGACCATTCCTTGCCACAGGGCGTGCATTGGTTGATATGGAGAAAGGGCAGATGAAGTTCAGACTGAACAATGAAGAAGCAACCTTCAATATTTGTATATCCATGAAGCAGAATGGTGAACTCCAAATAGTATCTACTATAACTTACAGAGTTGAGAGTGGAACAGAAGTTCAAATTGAAGAGCGACTAGGTGTTGAGGCACTAGCAGCAGTTATGATAAACTTCGAGAGTGATGGTATTGAAGAGTACGATGAGTTGGTAGATGCACTAGGTAGATGCAAATATCGGTCAAAACCAAAGAAGTATAAGCTAGACATGAAGAATCGTGAGTCTCCATCCGCGAGATCATCTATTGTGGAGGCACCAAAAGTGGATTTTAAGGCTCTACCACTGCATTTGATGTATGTATTTTTGGGTAGAGATAATACTTTGCCGGTCATCATTGCGGTAGATTTAAATGCAAGACAAGTAGAGTGCTTAGTGATTGTGTTAAAGAGATTCAAGCGAGCTATTGGGTGGACTATTGCGGATATTATTGGGATCCCTCCCGGTATTTGTTCTCACAAAATCCAACTCATGCCAGATCACAAGCCTAGTATCGAGCACCAAAGAAGACTAAATCCACCTATGCAAGAGGTAGTTAAAAAGCAGATCATCAAGTGGTTGGATGCCGGAGTTATTTATCCCATTGCAGATAGTAATTGGGTGTGTCCTGTTCAATGTGTGCCCAAGAAAGGTGGGATCACTGTGGTTCCTAATGAAAGAAATGAGCTTATTTCGATGCAGCCCGTGACTGGATGGAGAGTCTACATGACTATAGGAATTTAAATGCTTGGACAGAAAAGGACCATTTCCCCATGCCATTCATGGATTAGATGTTGGATAGACTTGCTGGTAAGGGTTGGTATTATTTTCTTGATGGTTATTCGGGCTACAATCAGATTTCTATAGCTCCAGAGGACCAAGAGAAGACCACCTTCACTTGCCCTTACGGGACTTTCGCCGTCATTTGGTTTGTATAATACTCCAGCGACATTCCAACGGTGTATGATGTCAATATTCTCTGATATGGTGGAGAACACTATTGAAGTGTTCATGGATGACTTCTCTGTGGTAGGTGACTCTTTTGACCGCTGTCTAGATCATTTGGCCGAGGTGCTGAAAAGGTGTGAAGATTGCAATCTAGTGCTAAATTGGGAGAAGTGCCACTTTATGGTGAAAGAAGGAATCGTGTTAGGCCATCGGATTTCTGAGAAAGGTATCGAGGTTAATCGAGCAAAGGTTGAGGTAATAGAAAAGCTTCCACCACCTATCTCTGTGAAAAGTGTTAGAAGTTTTCTTGGGCATGCAAGTTTCTATAGGAGGTTCATCAAGGACTTCTCTAAAATTGCACATCCTTTGTGAAGACTGCTCGAAAAAAAGTCTAAGTTTGATTTTGAAGATGCTTGTCTGAGAGCATTTGGAGAGTTGAAGGAGAAGTTGATTACTGCACCTATCATTATCTCACCAGATTGGGGACAACCGTTTGAGGTAATGTGTGATGCAAGTGGAGTGGCGCTTGGTGTGGTATTGGGACAGAGGCGAGAGAAAATACTCCATCCTATTTACTATGCTAGCAAAGCACTAAATGTGGCCCAGAAGAATTATACTGTGACTGAACAAGAGCTTCTTGCAGTGGTTTTCGCATTTGAAAAATTTCCATACTATTTGCTTGGTACTAAGGTCATAGTGCATACTGACCATTCTGCATTGAGGTATCTGATGGCGAAGAAGGATCAAAAACCGAGGTTGATTAGATGGATATTGTTACTGCAACAGTTTGATTTTGTGGTAAAAGATAGAAAGGGGACCGAAAATCAAGTTGTCGATCACTTGTCCAGAGTAGAGGAAGAAGCTATGCTAAAGCTTGGTGATGGGGCTGAAATTAATGATACTTTTCCAGATGAGCAGGTTTTGGCTGCTTCTCATGATCTGATTCTTTGGTTTGCAGACTTTGCTAATTATTTGGCAAGCGATTTGGTGCCGCCGGATTTGTCTTTTCACAAAAGGAAGAAGTTTATGCATGACGTGAAGAAATTCTTTTGGGATGAGCCTTACTTGTATCGTAGTTGTGCAGATGGGATTATTCGTCGCTGTGTGCCTGAGGTTGAGATGTTGGGTGTAATTGAAGCATGCCATTCATCGCCTGTGGGTGGGCATCATAGTGGTATTCAGACTGCACATAAGTCGTGTGATAGTTTCCAAAGAGATGGAGGGATCTCAAAGAGGCATGAGCTTCCTATGAATCACATATTGGTAATAGAGTTGTTTGATATATGGGACATTGATTTTATGGGTCAATTTGTGAGTTCACATGGGATGAAATATATTCTTATTGCGGTTGATTATCTATCAAAGTGGGTGGAAGCAGTTGCGCTCCCCAACAATAAAGGTAAAAGTGTCACCGCATTTTTGAAAAAGAATATTTTCTCCAGATTTGGTACACCAAGGGCAATAATCAGTGATGGAGGTTCCCACTTTTGTAATAAATTGTTCAAGGCACTACTTGAGAAATATGGTGTCCGCCACAATGTGGCCACTCCGTACCACCCGCAGACTAGTGGGCAAGTTGAAGTGTCCAACAGAGAGATTAAACAAATTTTGGCGAAGATTGTGAATGCTAATAGAACGGATTGGTCAAGGAAGCTTGATGATGCTCTATGGGCCTACCGCACTGCCTACAAGACTCCCATAGGTATGTCTCCTTACCAACTTGTGTATGGGAAGTCTTGTCATTTACGAGTAGAACTAGATCATAAGGCAATGTGGGCAATGAATAAACTAAATTTGGATTGGGGCGCCGCATCTAATCAGAGAATGAATGACTTGAATATGCTTGATGCGTTTCACCTAAAAGCTTATGAAAGTTCAGCCTTGTACAAAGAGAAGATGAAGAGGTACCATGATCAAAGAATTGAAAAGCGAGAATTTGTGGTTGGTGATCTTGTGCTTCTATTCAACTCTAGGTTGCGCTTGTTCCCAGACAAACTCAAGTCCAAATGGACTGGGCCATTTTTGCTCACAAAAGTGCTCCCCCATGGAGTGGTTAAGCTTGAGAATAGGGAAGGAGCATGGGTCATGGTAAATGGGCAAAAGATCAAGGTCTATCTGGGAAATGTTGAGAGTGTGCCAGAAGTGATTGAGGCCTACCATCTTGATGAAGTCTGAGTAATCAAGAGACCGGTGTCGTGCCGCGACGTTAAATCAAGCGCTGCTTGGGAGGCAACCCAAGATGTACAATCTAGCCAATGATAGGTTTTTGTTTCCATCTAGCAGTTCTGTGTTTTAGTTGATTCTCTATATTAATTTAGATAGGTGTTTAAGTGTTAGTTTTTTTTAGTGTTGGCTAGAATTAGCATAGGGTCCGTGTCTAAAAAGTGTCCAGAAAATGTAAAAAGAATAGCCTAATGGTTGCTACCTGTGCAGGGCCGAAATGAAACATCTGCAGAAAAAGGTCTGGTGCAGAAGTCTACGGGCCCCATTGACAGTCTGTGGTTCAATCCATGGACTGTAAATGGTGTCCGTAGATCCCAGGTATGTTCTGAAATTTTTTCAAGTAAAATGTCATCGACGGTTCCAATCTACGGACCGTCAATGGACCCACGGACTGTAGACGGGGTCTCGTGGGTCCAAACCCTAAGGCTGCCTGACCCGACCTGGACCCCCCCTATTTAAAAACCCCCAATTTTTAAATCATTCCACTTCCCCCATTTAATCCCAAAATCGTTTCATAACCTCCCAAACTCCTTAAATCACTCAATAATCACTCCATCACTCCCCAATTAATCTTCCCTTCCTTTTTCTTCAAACCCCTAAATTCCCTTTCCTCTAAAACAATTCCCACAATGTCCGGTGTTCGGGTTGGTAACCAAGAGATACTTCTTTAGTCTTGCAAAGCCTAGTGTCGTCACGCAATCACTCCACTTCTCGTTGCTTGGAAGGTAATAGACTTTCCCGTCACTTTGAATTTTGGTTCATAGATTGAATATAGAAAGTCGGGAGTCTGGTCTTGACCTTGGGTAATTGGTAGATGTAATTGCATGATAAAATTGGAAGTTACAATACCCTTGGAACGATAGATAGTGATTGTGTTGCCTTATTGTATGTGATTGTAAGTCTAAATGTAAGTTTCAACTTAGGGTTCCAAAGTTTGTCGTAAATACTTGGTTAAAATGATTAATCGGAATCCCGAGAATGACAAACTAGCATGATTCAATGTTGAAATACATAGTTATACTAGGATATTGTTGAAAATGGTCTAAGATGTGAACTTGAAAATAAAAAATTTGCTGAAACCTGGCACAACTCACATCCACGATACCCCATCTACGGACCGTAGATCCATCTACGAACCGTGGACTAGATTCGTGGATTGGATGCATTTGAAAATTTCACCAAATGTGAAACCACAGATGTGGACTACGGTCCGTAGATCAATCTACGAACCGTTCTGCACATCCGTGGTTTCCATCTGCAACCAATAAATGTTGGTCCTTGATCCACGGAAAGGTTCCACGGACCGTAGATCAGTCTACGGACAGTAAGCCTCCTCCGTGGATGACCATTGTAGCCTCTGTCTGAAATTTTCATAGGACTTTGTTACTGTTCGTTTATAGTTCTAAATTTTTTTTAGTGTGTTTACGGTTAGTTTTTGGCACTAATATCGATTCCACAGGTACTATGGCCCCAAAGAAGCTAGTCACATACTCAAAGCAGAGCAAGTCAAAATCTATTGCCCCTAGCTTCAGGTTAATCGATGAGGACACGGACACGGAAAAGGATCCAGCATACGTTCCTCCCAACACAAGGCCTTCTCCCACAGTACCCCGAGCCACCAGAGGCACCCCCCGGAAGGTGGTTCCCGACGTAGTCACTCTCTCCCAGTCTGATGAAGAGCACACACTGATCGGGTCACCAACTGGGCTGCTTCCAGTGCAGTGAGGGGTCCACGTCTAGCTCTGAGTCTGGCCATGCTTTAGGCTCTGAGTCTAGCCATGCTTCAGGGTCTGAATCTACCCATGCTGTAGGATCCAGTGCTAAATTAGCCACAACGTCCGGTGAGAATGATCAAGCAACCTCGTCTGATGAGGCCACTAGCTCGAAGTCTGTACCTGCACCACGAAATTATGAACCTACTCCTGTAGCCAGCAAGCTAAATAGATGGTGTGTAGAAAGCCAATGGCAAATTTATCGGGATGCCAAGATGATAAATGACAAACAGAAGATGGCCCGACTTATTACAGAGGAGTGGAGAGTCCTCACGGGGAGCTTGCACACTGTCCCGGACATCCACCGGCTTTTTAACCTTCACAAATATGACTGGATGGCTCGAGAACCAAGGACGTATAGCGAGGAGATTGTGCGGGAATTCTACGCGTCTTATGCTGCCACTCTCAGTGGTTCGATTTCCAAGTGGTAAAAGACCCTAGCCCAAGATCCTCTCATTTCCACTATGGTCCAAGGTTAATCCACCCTACAGGACATTGGATATAAGCCTCATTCTAGATGAGGCAAATGTGGCGGCACCTCGCAGAGAGCCCCAGGTTGAGGTACCTCCCTTGGGTGCTGATCTTGCAGACACAGTAGGTCAAGCACAGGGCGGTGACCCCAGTATACCAGATCACACCAATACTATCCCGGCCTCCTCTTCTCAAGCAGCTAGTATGCCTCCTAGCTCATCCCGGTCCACACCACAGTTCGAGGCTGTTGTTGTCCCGTTGGCAAGAGTACAAAAATTAGAGGCTCAGATGGCCACATTGTTGCATCACATCCAGCTTTGGATGCAAAAGTCGATAGCAGAGTTTGAGGCTAGAATCGAGCGAAGAATGGAGGGCATGATGGACCGTAAGGTTCGAGCCGTTAATAAGCATCTTGATGCCTTTGAACTGAGAGTCCTTGAGCGACCAGCCCTGACCATAGATCTATCCTCTTTTTAGTCTGAGTTAGCCAGTCTCCGGGCCGACGTTGATGCTATTCTTGCTACCCCTACAGTGGAACCTCAGACTGCACCTACTGCGTTGGCTGATGACACGGTACTGGATGTTTTATTCAGTGGGACCGCCGAGGAGGAGCCTGAGTCTACACATACTAAAGGTAAGAGGAACCGTTCTAGTCGCACTGAGGAGGAAAAAGCCTAAAAGAGACAGCGGAGGCAGGAGAAGGTGGCTAGGAAGGCATCGATTTTAGATGAAGAGTTGCACCAGCGGAGGGTGTGTTAGTATTGCAGGGGCATCGAGCTCTGCCCTGTTGTAGAGTTCCCGCCTGTTTTGAGGGACGTTGTGACCACCACTGATGGTGTGGTGAGAGTGATAAAGAGCACTGTTGAGGGTGCTATGATGGATGATATGGGCACTACTAAGGGTGACCCAACTATTGTTCCAGCGGGCTCCGGGAAACCGGACCCACCCGCTTGTTGATGATTCGCCGGCGCTATGCACCATAGGTTTGCTTCACCCAATTCATTTTCTTTTACTGCTTTTGTATGCATTGGGGACAATCACATCTAATTTTGTTGGGGGTGGGGTAAATGGATTGTGAGTGATAGGGTGAAGTCTGAGTAACCCAACTCATAAATCCTCTCTTAGGGTTTTCTTGCCTGTGTTCTTTTTCCCCAAGAGACTGTTTAATTTCTGTTGAACCGGCATGTGTTAGGATCGTATGTGTAGAAGCATGAAAAAGAAAGTAGCATGATGACTTATGAAAAATGTTACCCGTCAGATTTTGTGATTTGTGCTAGGATTTGTAGGCTACGATTAGTTGAATGTGTTGGCTCTGAGTATGACATGATAATGAATCAACTTGATGGCATGACTTAAGCTGAAACTTGAACTGGGTAATCTGATAATCTGATAATAAAAACTATGTGCCAAGAGTATGTGAGAATAGTTGAGTGTTGAAACAGTTTTTGTGCAAAACTAGAACTTGCCCGGTTAGTCCTGCTAAGACAATTCAATCTAGAGGTTAGGAAGTGATCATAGGCCATTGTTCGGATAAGTCCACAAATTGCCTAAAAGAAGGATCCAACCAAATGAAATAAATGCTCCCTTTGATCCAAATACTTTGAGCCTAAAATTAAACCATTTCTTTCTAAACCCCGAACTCACCTTCCTATAATCGATTATATTGGCCTCGATCCCTCCTTGGACATGTGCACCTCGACTTAGGCCAAAAACCAAAGTTGAGGGTGGCTAATGTAAAAAGTAACTTCAATCTTGGCCCTGACCCGACATCGCGTATTGTGCACCTCAACCAATGGAAAATCCATAAGTTGAGGGTGGCTATGAAAGAGAAAGTTGAAAGAAAAATGGGTCTGAAAAGAGTTTTGATGTTGACAAAGAGAGGAAAGGATGTGACTTGTTGAAAGCTAAAAGAAAAAAATAAAATAAAAGTAAAAAGAGCTACAAATTCTAAAGTCACATCCGTGGTTGAAGAAAATTAAGGGAAAGAAGGTAAAACGATAGGATGGCAAAAATAGGGTAAAAAGAGGTTGAAAGCCTAGTGTAATGTCAAGGAGGGCAGAAATTCACTAAGTACCCAAATGTACCACACCTGACCCTGAGCCTACGTTACAAGCCAAGAAAGTCCTATAGTGATCCTAGAGTCTAGTTTGGAGAGTCTAAGCAGTGAAAATAAGGGCAAGCCTATGGTACTGACCACTAACTGTACTTGAAGTTATTTCTGAGTGTGAGTGTTGAATGAATCCTTGTAGTCAAATTCATAAGTCATTGTGTGAAAGAAAAGGGATTTCATTTGAAGTAAGGGCACTTAGTAAATTGTCGGAACATTGGTACCTTGGTGATAGTGAGACAGTGTATGTTGTGTTGGTTGGTCGATCGTTATCATGGTTTGATCCGCATGAATTAGCTTATCGAAAGCCATGTGATTGCTTGTGCTTGAAATGCTTGCTTCTATACAAGTGTCGTTTAGAGTCTTAGTACGTCGCTTGAGGACAAACAACGAATTTAAGTTGAGGGTGTTGATATACCGTGAGTTTACGGTATTTCTAATACATTTCACTTACAAGTTGTGTGTGTCTAGGGACTTTTTTGTACTGGTTTTTATGTGTTTCTATCATATTTTGCAGGAAAGATGTTTAGGTGCGAAAGTAAAGAGACAGCTGAAAGAAATGCAGAAAAAGTTCTTTCACGAAAGTGATCCACAGACCGTAGGTCCATTGACGGTCCGTAAGTGATGGTCGTAGATCAGCAGGCAAGGCATGAAAAGCAAATCAGGGAAATCTGACTAAGTATGGAACAACGGTGGCCATTGACGGTCCGTAGATTGATTCACGGACCGTACTGTTGATCCGTAGATTGATACTGCAAGGGTTCCAGTACCTGATTTTTGAAGATTCTAAGTGTGAAGCTACGGAGGGGGATTGATGGACCATAGATCGATCTACGGTCCGTACTGCAGTTCCGTCGTTTGCTTCAAAGAAGCTGATTGGTGGAAGCTGAAATATTTTCCAAGTCCTGGCTGACGGAAGGGACTCACGGACTGTAGATCCATTGACGGTCTGTGAATCAGTCTTGTGGAATAAAGGCGCATGCCTAAACAAACTTTCCTTAATTTGTTTCCTTTTTAACTTAGGACTTGTTTTCTATAAATAGGGTATGTAAACCTCGTTTTTGGGGGTTAGACATTATTATTCTAGTTTTACTTTGTGACTTGGGAGATTGATTTGCAAACCTAGCAATTATTGATTTCCTAAGTTCGTTTTGAAGATTTTGGTTTTGCAATTCAAGTTGAATTTCAGGGCTTATTATTCTCCTTACGTAAGTTCCTGATTTCTTCGTCTAAACCTATGAATTGTATTCTTCCTAATATGGGTAACTAAATCCACAACTAGGGTTGTGGGAACCATGAGCGATTAACAAAGTATGAATAGTAATAAGCAATTCGTGACAAGTATTTCGCATGCATTGATAATTCTTTCGTTTAGAAGTCTTTTTAACGGTGACCAACGTTAGAACTCGCCTTGTTACTACTTGTCGGACCAAGGAGGTAATTAACAAGAAAAGAATTATCAACATAGATTTAGTGTGATACTATCTAATAGGCTAGTGTCGATTGGTGCGAAGTAAGAACTAAGCCAAACATCGATTATGATGGCTAATATGAGGTATAGGTAAGGGTTAGTAAATTATACACACGTAGCCGGACCAAGGTGCGGGGTGAAATTTTCTAGATGCCGGACCAAGGATTTAGAGATACATAACTTACCACTTTGCATGTGATATACTAGGAAAGGATTGTTATTACTAGGATTACTGCGTTATGAGCTTGTGGAGAACACGTATACCCTAGTTAATTTTCTCATCTTAATAACAACAAAAATTGACTTTTGTTTATTGATTACTTATTGAATTCTTACAATTTGTTTCACAACCCCACCCCCCACCCCCCATTTAATTACTTGTTTCTGGAGGTAATTTGACTAATTGAATATAATTGTTGGTTAAAGTAAGGTCTAAACCATTTTCCTCGTGGGATCGACCCCAACCTACAAGTTGGGTTCTTTACTTGATAACGATCGCTTATGCTTCTTTAGAGAGGTGTAATTTGAGTGTATCACTCACCCACGAATGGTTTAATGTGTTTTGGCAAGAAAGGAAAGCTTAGACCCTGTTTTGTAGGCCCATATCAAATTTTGAGGCGTGTTGTTAAGGTTGCATATGAGCTTTATTTTCCAAATGAATTGGCATCGGTGCATGTGGTTTTTCACGTATCTATGTTGAAAAATAGTGTTGGAGATCCCATATCGATAGTCCCTCTAGAAAGGTTGGGAGTGAAAGAGAACCTTTCTTCTGAAGAAGTTCCTGTTATGATCTTGGACCAGCAAGTTAAGAAATTAAGGAACAAAGAGGTTGCTTCCGTGAAAGTGTTATGGAGAAACCATCTAGTTGAATGTGCTACATGGGAGGCCGAGGCTGATATAATGTCCCGATATCCTCATCTTTTTCCTCTTACTCTAGCTAGAGGTAATGAATTCCTCTTGGTTTTCTTTGTTTGAAGTCATGTGTGTTTTATGTGTTTCCATGATTTCCTTAATATGCATGTTCATGAAGAAGCTTTAGTTTTGAAAGAAAATGGCTTTTATGATATATATTTCTCATGTTCTTGTGCATTGAGTATGAGTTGCCTATAGACATCATGAGATGAGTTGTAGAACATGCCTTAACTAGGAGTGGAGATTTCCTCCTTGAATATGTACTTTGTGTATAAAATGCATTTACGCTCCATGAGATTGTGTTGAGCATTGCTTTTGAGTTTAGCGATAGTAATTACTCATTAAGTGTAAGAAATCTGAAAATTTCATGCATATTGGATTGTTAGATGTAGTTCATACTCCTTTATGGTGCATTGAGTATGTTGAGCTTGGAGTTGAGGTTTCCTCCTCGATTGTGTGCGTTTTGATGAGTTGCATGCATGATGGACTGCTAGTCTTGAGTTTTTTGTTTAGAAATGTGCCTAGAATCTCATTCGAGGACGAATGATTCCAAGGGGGAGGGGAGGGGGGAATAGTGTAACACCTCGGATTCAAAATAGGTAAAATTGCAGCTTCTGGGAAACTACAGGTGCCATCCACGACCGGCCACCTATGGCCCGTCGATCGACCCATGGACCGTAGGAGTGGTCCGTGGTTGGTCACCCAACCAAGTTTCAAACCTCAGGACCACAGATTGACCAACGGACCTTCAGTCAGACCACGGTTCGTGGTCGAGGTCAAAAAATTCAAGTCTTTGACCACCGAACGACTGGCGTGTAGGACATTCGTCGTCACGACGACGGACCGACGTTGGTCCTCGACTGGCAGTTATTTTAGGGGCTTATGGGTCTTTTCCAATTTTAATTAAATCAAAGTGGTGTCGTTTTACCCAAGTCTAGACGATCTATATAAGTACTTTTAGACCCCTAAATTCACTCAATTAAGTCATTCTCTCAATTCCCAAAAAAAACCCAAACTCCCTCTCGAATATTCTCTGTGTAGAAGATGGAAGAAGAAGGAAGAGATTGAAGCTAGGTCAAGTTCAAGTCTCCAATATTCAAGATTTTGGTGGGATTTGTGACTAAGGTATGATGGATTTTCATCCATGGGATCCTTTCTCCCATGGAGTCCCTTTAGGTTCCCAATTGTAAAGTCTAAATCCCCAATTTTAGTTAGGGTATCTTCCAATGTTGTGTGTTATGATGAATGTTGATCCAATTGAGTAGATTATGATTTCTTATGATTGAATTGATAGTAATACATGTTTTTAGGATGAAATTATATGTACCCATGTCTATTTCATGTTCAAACCTAGAATTGATGAAATAAGGTTTGATGATTTGAAGGGAAACTTTATGGGTTTAGATATCTCCTAATAGGATTGATAAATTATGATTACAATTGCTTGAGATTGAAGAATATATGATGAATATGATGTTAATTTCTTGAGAGTAAAGCATAGATGATGATCATGAGATGTAGTGCTTTGAGAGTAAAGCTTTGACTATGAATTGTTGATGGTTGATGTTGTAGTATGGAAGGGATAATCCCTACAATGAATTTCAAAGCATGATTGTATGAATGTGAAAGGTTTACTCACATGAATGATTCTAGGTTGAAAGGATTTCCCTCCTAAAATGAATCTAGACTAAAATAGTAAATGAATGATGAGGCTAGAGGTGACTACCCTTCACCTCCATATGTAAAGGATATGAGGGGATTTCCCATACTCCTTAGAATTCAACAAGGGGTGATTCCCCACGTTCCTATTATTATAAATGGACATGGAGGTAAGTACCCATGACCCTTATGAAATGATGTGGAGGCGAGTACTCGTGTCATATGATGTGATTGTGGAGGCGAGTACCCATGATCTTAAAGTAAGTAAGGCAAGAGGCGAATACCCATTAGCCTTTATAAGCTAGGCATTGAGGCGAATACCCATGTCTTTAAAAGTATGTATGAATAATGTGATTATGTTATGAAGATTATTAGCTTGGAGTGTTGCTAGATATGCCTTCCATGATATAAGTTTGACTAGAGGCGGATGATCTAAGTCTTCGATAAGGATGAGTGAGGTTACTTATGTAAGTATTCCTCTTTCATTATGATGTTAATTATGTCTTGATTATGCTTATGCCTTATGTCTTATTTTGACTAATGCTTATTTTTATGTTGTTTATGCAAGCTATCATATTTAGTATATTTTTGTACAAACGGATACTATTGCCTACATTTCTTATCAAAATATAGGGTCCGGCGACATTGATTCTCACACTCGTGTCTAGGTTCATATTTGATCAAGGAAGTGAATATTTGGTGAGTCCTCATAGCATTTGAGGATTGGACCACCTCTTTTCCCTTTTATGTCTTTCTTTTCATCTTGGACTATTGTATGAGCTGTGTCCTGAGATTTTATCTATTATGTTTGATGGTTTGAGACAATGATGTTAGACTTCCACATTTTATGAAAGACTTGAATTTTTTGAAAAAATATTTTAAATTTCCGCACCTTTTATATTACTTTATGTTATGATATGCTAAGTGTCTTGTATAAGGCCTTACGGGGTCTTATACGCCTTGTTACATCCAGGGGGTAACCCTGGATCGTGACATTAATTAAATTAATTAATTATTTGTAATTTCTAATTATATTAAATTTGAAACTATAATTTAAAAAAAAATCTTTATTGAAGAATATATATACAAGAGTAGTGACTTTTTCGATAGGTTGTGACCTTTCCAAAAGGTTATGACTTTTCTAAATGATTGTGGCTTTTATGATAAGCCACAATAAGCAGATGCTCATACTACCCTTGTTAATTTTTAATGGAGGAGTTTCCTCACATTTTTAAACTACGATTTTTTAATGTCTTCTATTATTCTCTTCTTAAAACCTCAAGTGTGTTTTACAGACTTTGAGAATCTCAAAGTTCAATAGAATTTGAACAATCTCTAACATGAATGTTAAATTAAATTAATACTCAAATTATAAAACATGCAATTTAGTATATCTTCTATATTTTATATCAATATTTATTTATATTATATCTATATCTATATTATCGTAAAAGCATGAACTCCTAACTTGAATGTTACATTACTACAATATCCCTAACTTAGGTTGTAACTTTTTTGATGAGTTGTACTTTTTAGATAAGTTGTGACTCTTTTCAAAGAGTTGTGATTTTTCGATGAGTTGTGACTTTTCCAAAGAGTTGTGACTTTTTCAATAAGTTGTGACTTTTCTAAAGAGTTGTGACTTTTTTAATAAGTTGCGACTTTTCCAAATAGTTGTGACTTTTTCAATAAGTTATGACTTTTTCAAAGCATTGTTATTTATCGAAAAGGTCATGACTATTTAGATAAGACACAAAAAACATTTGTTCATACTACCCTTTATTGACTATAAATAGAGAAACTTCCTCTCAATTTTCAACCACAATTGTTTTAATCTTCTACTCTTCTTCTTTCTTGCATTTTAAATTTTTTGTGTGATTTATTGTCATTGAGTGAGTTCGAATTTGAGGTACCACTATTCTGATGAAGTTAGTCATTCTATCCTATGAGGGTATATTCCATAACCTTAAGTACTTGAGAAAAATAATTTTGATGATATTTAAATTATTTTTTTGCTTAATATATATATTAGTATGTAATGTTTCAATATATGAAGTTAAAATGATGTACTCTAAATTATTATTTTTTTGTTAACAATTTCTCGTGTGATGTAGATATATGCTTCTAAATATCTTTTTCCAAAATTTAGAGAATTGTCACGGTTTGTTTTCGATTCTCAAGACAAAAGAACAATTTTATTTATCAATGCTACATATGTGATTTGGACTCTAAGGAAGTTTGCTTCAAAATAGTTATTACTATATAAATATTGCCGTTTGTTTTACTTATTTACTACTTCTTAATATTTCGGTATTTTAGACAAGAAAAAGTTCATATGACTTGTAATAATGCTAATTGAAATTTATATTAGTTTAATTTTTATTATTTATTTAATAGTAAATTTGATGAGATAAATATTTTCATTAATGCCAATATATATTTATATTTTGATAGGTATTTGTATTTAAACTAAAGTATTATATATTTCATAAATGTATTATCAAGTTAACAAGACCTTTTAACTTCAAAATATATTATTTTAAAATGTTCCGAGTTCTTTTTTTAAATAAAAAACTAAAAAAAAATATGTTAAAATATGTGAATATATAAAATATAGTTTTTCTCTTCACATGTTCATATGACATCTAAACAATTTAACGTCAAATACACATGCAAAGCACGTCTGATTATATGACAAGAAAAATACAAAACAAATATTATCTATAAGGTAATATTAGTGAGATAAGACTAATTACATGCTTGAATCTCATTATATTGAAATAAATATATACATTATTGCATTTAACTAATAAAACATTTCATTAATCATCTTCATAGGTTTACATGAATTAGAGATATATATGACGAACCACATTGAACATTCACAAAAGAACCTGCAATATTATTTTGTTCTAAACATATTATTCATATCTTTTCTTAAATAAGCAATACTATTACTATAACATATATTTTTGGAATTGGTAATCACGTGCAACACACGTGTCAAAAAACTAGTTATATTTAAAAGTAAGAACTTCAACAATAGAATAATAATAATTAAGTAATGCACTATAGGGGAGGGAGGAGAAAATATATTTAAGAGGTGTAACTAAGAGATTTTAAGGGTGACTTTTTTATTTTTACATTTTACAATTAATTTTAAAATGAGAAAAAATGAAAAAAAAAAAGAAGGAAAAAGATAAATTTAATTGGAGGTCATAGAGAAGTGTCAAATCACCTTATCTCTATCTAGCTTTATATTATAATAGTTATAGGTATTTTTCCGAATGTTGACTTGACAACTTTGAATAGTAATAAAAAAAATATTTACATCAACTTTTAATGGGAACTTATACTTTATCATTGCATCTATAATGGTTTATTTAATTGTTTTATTTGATAATATTGACATTATTTTAAAAAATAGTGTAGTACATGATTAAATATTCACGTGCAACACACGTGCATCTAAACTATTACAATACTGTACATCGTAGCTCCGCCTCTAATAATCACCTCATTATGGACAATGCTTATAATGCATAATGAACAATGAGGAAATTTTAAATTTTAAAAGAAAAGGATAAAAGTATCAAAAACAAAATTGGTTATAGTGTGAAATCAAATATAAAGAGTCGCATGCATATAACCTATATTATAATTGTTGTTATTCAATTATAATTTAACTTCAAGACCTATATAATCTCAAAAAAATAAAATTTCCATATGATCCCACTTTTCATATTTATCTTCTCTTTTAACACTAATTAGTTGTTTTGCTCCATGCATTGTATTTTTCTTCATTTGGTCACTTATGTTTGCTGTGATTTTATTTTTCTTTTATATAGTATTTTACAGTTGTTGATCTAGATAAGTAAAATGAGTATTAAAGATGCATATTTTAAATTTGTTGTTGATCTAAATAAAGAAAAATGAATATTAAAGACGCAACTAATCGAATCTTGATGGCCTTAGTACTAAAATATATTCATTCTTTAATCAGATATTGATGATTTGATACGCAACTAATCAAATCTGGATGGCATTGCAAATTTAGTAATTTTCTTCATTTAGTCACTTATATTTCACACTATAGTTTGTTTAAGAAAACTTATGCCATGAAAACAATTCTAGTGGAAACACTGTCCTTAGAAATAAGTTTCACAATGTATAAATATAAATTTAATCGAATTTTAATGTAAATATCCACTGAAAAGCCCCAAAACAAGCATAAATTCTTTATAATATAAACAAATAGAATATTCATATAATTCCACTTTTTTATATTTATCTTCCTTTTCCCCCATGCAATAAGTTGAGTGATAGTATGTTACTCTTTAACATTGCAATGTTAGTATTTTTTTTCGTTTTGTCACTTATGTTTGCTATCTTTTTTCTTTATCTAGTATCTTAAATTTAATGATCTAACTAAAGCTAATGAGTGTAAAAGTTTCAAATAATCTAATCTGGATCAATTTGGTACTACTAAATAATATCTCAACTCATTTCTTCTAACTCCTTCTCCAAATATTTGTATATGCATAACAATTTTGATAGCTTGAATGCATAACACAATTAGGCATATACAACTCTAACATGTTTGGTGCAATTCATGCAAAAGGAAAGAGTCAACTTGAAGAAAATTATGTTTTCGCCTTTTCCTTTCTATTCACTTCTCGTAACATAATTTTTTTGGCTTTCTTTATTTTGTTACTATCTATATTACAATGCGGAGAATGTCAATATATTTTACATCCTTCTAAAGTTAAGAAGCCAAGGATGGGCCGGGAAACTATAACACTTAATGACAGTTGTATTTGCAAGTCCTAATAATACTATTGCATAGTACTATATTCAAATCAAACAAGGAATCTACAAAGAATATATCCAAATCTAGTCATGGAAAACGAAGATCATTTTCATCGGAGAAGGAATGGACAAAACAATAATAGCGGGAAATAAGGAGGTGGAATAGGACGTACTACACTACTACCAGGGGTAAGTTGATCAGATATATAACTCAAATTAACCATAGAAATATATGTTATTATTATTGTTAAGCATGTGTAGTATATATGACTATTGTTTGTTTGACTCCTTTAAGGGGTTGATAGGATACACTTCATGGCACAAGACATTACCTTTCCAAGCACTTCTGGAGCTGCTAACCATCAAGCAGTAGCTTTAAGCGCTTCTGGTAACTCCTCCACGTTCTATAGTAGTCAATTTGATGTTTTTTAAGATATATACACACAAGCTGACAAGTAGTTCTATAGTGTATAATTTTGGGAACCGTCAATTTCATTTGTGGTGATGCAACTGCGCTGTTTCAAAGTTGTTTTATTGAAGTATGTAAGCAACTGAAAGGTCAATGCATCACAATCACAACACAACAAAGAAATGACAATGGAGCAACAACACTCGTATTGCAGAATTGCACATAGAGATTAGCAACTCCTGATACAGGGGACATTGTAGCTATGTACTTAGGTCGGCCATGGGGAAAATTTTCACATACCATAATTATGAAGAGTTACTTAGATATGTTGATAAATTCAAGAGGGTGGATAGAATTTGAAAGAAGTCCAGAGTTCAGTCATACAATTTTGAATACCACAATAAAGAAGTCGGTTGTCATGACCCAAAATATACCCTAGGCATAACATGGCGAATAGAACCTCGAGAAGCCTTACACAAGCCACTTAGAATACATCATACAAGATAAGAGAAATAAATAATTCAAACAAAAGAATTTCGCATTTCAAAAGAGTTTGACAAAGCGGAAGTCTAACAAATGTCTCAATAAGCCTTCTAATACATCACAAGAAAAGTGATTGGGACATAATTCATACTTTACATACAAAGTCTTAAAACAGAAATGACATAAAGCAATAAAAGTGTCTCGGTCCTCGAAACATGAGGACTCACCAATCTTCAACGTCAATGGAATCAACTAGCAACGAGTATAGGAGGTAGGAGCGTCAAACCCTATTAGTGAAACAATGTTGGCACAAATATATATTAGTACATGAAATGTACTAAGTATGGGGTGATATGCATAAAATAGACATGCTAGCATGAATGGCTTATAGGCGTGATAATTCTAGAACATTCAAAGACTTAAATAAGAAATGTCATGCAAATCATGAAATATGGTCAATTACATTAACATAAAGGGCATAAGAAAAACTTTGAAGGAACATAGTAATTTTTTGTGATATTAGCTTTAACCGACAATCAAACTATGAGAGCTATCTCATGGAATCTGATATATCCCTCATACCAAAAAAGAGGAATCTACTTGCCAAGGTAGAACTCGTACATGTCATATTTTGCTAAAATGAATTCACTAGCTAGGTAATTTAAGACATTCCTACGGGGGCATGTAGATTGAGACTAGAGGTTGCTACTAGAGAGTACCCTATTTGAGCCTCCACCTCAAAGCCCTCTCTGTGCTATGTCCAAATCGCAAGGGAATAGATAACAGTCAAATATCAATAAAACATAGGAAAGGCAATGATCAATACCAATCAACACTTTTCAAGATCAAAACATATAATAGCTTCTTAAACATAATACAAAATAGATGAGAAAACCTTTCAACAATGTGAGTCCATATGTGAGAAATACCTTTCACAATATCACTGTTACTTTCCTTTCAAAGCATCCCCAAATCATTTACAACAATTTCATAAAAACATGCATATCTTCATAGGTTCATAGATGAAAATAATAATTTAGGCATAGGTCAACATATTTATAACTTAATATCATGTATTAACATTGTATCATGCACTAGAAGACTCAATTTACGATAATCAATCAAAATTGAATGAAACTCATAAATATTGGATTGAAACCCTAATTTAAACAATTGAATTTGAGATTGAGAAATTAGAAACTTTGGGGACCCCATTGGAAAATTGATTTCATGTGTGAATACCCACTTACCTTGATGCTAAAAGCCCACAAAGAATGATGAATTAGATACTTGAAATTGAACCCTTGTTTCTACTTCTTCTTCTTCCTTAGGTTTAGAGAATTTGGGGAGGGTGAATTTGGTTATGTTTTGGGAAATTAAATGAATGCGGTTTAAGTAGGTAGTTTTAGGGCCTAAAATACTTATATATATGTCTTAGGATGAAGGCCAAAAACACTTATTTTAGTTTAAAATAATTAGGAAAAAAATTCAAAAGCCCCTTAAAATAACTTTCGAACCCTCTCTACGGTTCGGACCTATAGGACCGTACTGTTTAACCATAGATAAGTTCCGAAACCTTTTATTTTGACAAAATTTTGACGTGACGTTTCTAAGGCTCGTGGGTCTTTCTATTGACCGTAGAAACCAACTTGACCTCTTAAAATATCACCAAATCTGAGTCCCACCTATGAGACGTACGTTGGAATCGGCCTCTACTGTCCGAAGATGGGACTTGTAGAATCGGACAGCAACCCAAAATTCCTTTTCTTTCTTTTCCGAAATTCTAGGTGTTACAATATCTCCCCCTTTGGGACATTCATCCTCGCATGGAACTCATGGCAGTAGAAGGAAGGTAAGGAAAGAGACCTAACTGCCCAACATAAATGCAACTTCACCAAAATTTACAATATCAAGGAGGAACATCAACTCAAAGCTTAAACATATTCAAAATATCATTTCATGAGGTATGCATGCAGTTCAAACTCAATGCACATAGTCATGAAGAAATAAATGTAACTAAATCAAAATCTCAAAAGCAAGTTTTCATGAGCATGCATGTATGAGAAAACATGAGAATGACTAAGACACATGAAACCAAAAGGATGAACCATCTCGGAGGGTAATAGATGGGGATAACGAGACATCATATTGGCCTCGGCCTCCCAAGTAGCACCCTCAACCCTTTTATTCCTCCATAAAACCTTTACAGATGCAACTTCCTTATTTCTCAACCTTCTAAATTGCCAGTCTAAAATCTCAACCATTACTTCCTCATAATAAAGGCTTTCCTCTATACCAAGACTCTCCAATGGTACAATATATGTCGGATCACCAACACATTTCTTTAACAATGAGACATAGAAAACTGAATGTACCAATTCTAAGTCACTAGGCAAATCAAGCTCATAACAACTCTATCAATACGCCTCAATACTTTATATAGACCAATATAACGGGGACTAAGCTTCCCTTTCTTACAAAACCTCATGACACCCTTCCTAGGTGAAATTTTAAAGTAAACCCACTCATCAGCATCAAACTCAAGATATCTCTTTCTAACTTTGGCATAAGACTTTTGTCGACTTTGAGTCATTTTCAACCTTTCTCTAATAAGTTGAACCTTCTCCGTAGCCTCATGTACAAACTCGGGACATATCAAAGCAATCTCACCAATTTAAAACTAACCTATAGGAGAGCTACACCTCACATCGTAAAGAGCCTCAAATAGAGTCATACCAATGCTTGAATTATAGCTAGTATTATAAGCAAACTTAATCAAAGGTAAATGATCAACCCAATTACCCTTGAAGTCAATCACACAAACCCTCAACATATCTTCCAAATTTTGGATAGCACGCTCTTCTTGCCCATTGGTTTGAGGAGGAAATGCCGTACTAAGCTTAACACAAGCATGAAGGACTTTTTGGAAAGACTTCCAAAATTAAGAAGTAATCTAGGTACCACGATCGGAGATAATGGATAAGGACACTCCATGCAACCTAACCATCTTCTTAGATATAACATAGCATAGTCATCCGGGGAATAAGAAACCTTGATGGGAATTAAGTGAGCCGACTTCGATATACGATCTACAATAACCCAAATCGAGTCATGTTGTCACCAGGTGTGGGGTAAACTAACATTGAAGTTCATATTCAAGTCATCCCACTTCCAAGTAGGAATACTAATATCTTAGGACAAACCACCCAGCTTTTGATGCTCAACGTTCACTTCTTTGAAATTCAGAAACCTGGCCACAAATTCCGCAATATCCTTCCTCATTCCATTCCACCATTAGAGCTACCACAAGTCACGCTACATCTTGGTGGCACCCGAGTAAATGGAATATCGATAACTATGGGTTTTCGATAAAATTTTCTCCCTCAAATAATTGATGTTGGGAACACACCAACGACCTTGATATCGAAGCATACCATCTCTCCTTTGGGAGAAAGCCTCAATGGACTATTTAAGCACCACTTCTTTCAACTCAACCAATATCCGATCAAGACCTTGCTTTGCTTTCACATCCACCACAAAAGATGATTATGAACCATTATGAACCATAATACCACATTTAGTGGAATCAACCAACCAAAAACCTAATCGGGATAATCTATGAACATCACGAGCTAACCTCTTCTTATCTTCTTCAACATGAGTAACACTACCCATTGATAGTCTACTAAGAGCATCCGCCAGCACTTTCACCTTACCGGGGTAATAGAGAAAACTCATATCATAATCCTTTAGCAACTCAAGCCACCTCCTTCGGAAAAGATTTAGATCCTTTTGCTTGAACACATATTGCAAACTTTTGTGGTCAGTAAAGAAATCAACATGGACACTATATGAGTAATGTCTAAACACCCTATCCATCAAGTTCATAAATGCGGCCAGAGCATTAGTCAAAAAAATGACATTACCAAGTTTGTCACACCCTGAGGCTACCCTTGAACATAAACATGGGACACAGGATCACGAGTGACACCAAGCTAACCCTGAGCTGGCATATCATAAGAATACTTACACAACTGAAACAAAGATACTATGCAGAAGCTTAAAAAATGAGATAAACTAAAGGATGGGGAATACCTAATACTGTCTGAATATATAAATACTAGTTATGAGTTTATTATACCTGACTATAAATCAGAAACCAAAACTGAATCTAACTATGTCTGAATAAAGGCTCTACTGACTGAGATGCTAGGCCATGCCTCCAGCAAACTCTAGTAAAACTGAAATGAAACACAAAAGTATGAAAACATATCTATTGTCTTCAAAGTATGAAGACTCACCACTGATGTTGCTGAGTCTGGATCGGGAAATGATCTACACTGGGTTTGAATGCTGAGGACCTAAACCTACATCATGAAAAGACGTAGCGTAGAGTATGAGTCAATACTTGAAAGGTGCTGAGCATGCATGATAGGATAAAGCTAAACAAACATGTAAGCTGAAAAAAGAATGATGAGCAATGATATAATCTGCACATGATGAATATACTGAAATATATAGAAGTGAACTAAACTGAATGCAATGGCCAAGTACATAACATGCTTAGATTGAAAATTATAATATAACTGAAAACCATGTCAAATGCATTAGATTCTAATTGTGGGAGCTACTACTAACCAACATAAAATTACGTGAGCTAAATACGGAATCCGATGTATATGCCCCATCATGAGGATCTAATATACCTTGCTAGGAGTATAAAGGCATGACTGGCGTGATTACTAAACTTGGTGCCCATAGAGGGGACTAATAAACCTATGGGGGCACGTAATTCTGGGACTATGAGGATAACTGAACCCTAGTCCAACTCGGTGTTAAGCCTACTCCCAGTTGGAAATGTTTATAGTACAACATAACTGAAATATACTGGATAGCTCAAGATTTTGGCATGCTAACTGAGAATGCAACATTTAAGTACTGATAATGAAACATTCGAAATCTGAGGCATGTATACATATTTATCTGTTCTAGCTAGTGTAATTCATGAACTAAACAAATCTATAGAACTAAGGTCCTGAATTTCACGCAAGGAACTAAGCAACAATGATACGTAAAAATGATGATCTGATTAAGAAGACTTTAACAAATAGGTCACCACAATTATCTAAAGTTCTAGAAACCTTAGGTCTAAACAAGAGATAGGGAATCAAGAATCTAACTGAATTCTAGGGACCTACTGGGAGAAAGGAATCCATTAGTGAAATCCCACATACCTGTTGACAAATTCCACGGAGAAATCTTTCAATTTTAGGGCTGGAACCGATGAAAACTTTCTTCGTTCTTGGAGGTATTTGGGTCGCCTCTTTCTCCTCTTCTTGTTGTAAGCTTGATTAATTTTTTTGTATGAATTGCTTAAGGTAGATTCTGACCTAGTCACTAGGCCTAAGCTAACCAAAAATACGTCATTTAGGGGTTAAACAATGTAGTTTATGTGCCCAACGCTTATGGGAAAATACCTAACGACCCCTGACTTAAAATCTGTCGAAGCCACAGACAGCCTTTGACCGAGTGACCGTGGATTGACCGACGGACTGTGGACTGACCGATGGTCCGTCCTGGCAGGGCATCATTTTTCTTCAGAGGACTAATATCTGGGGCTTGAACCATGGGCTTGGACCACAAACCGTGGTAACACCTACGTTTCGTAGGTCCTACCGTTGGTCGAGACTTGGCTGAAAATTTTGAGGAGTTCTAGGGGGAGTCAAGGTGGCCAACCACGGACCCTACATACGGTCCGTAGGTCAACCTACGGTCCATTGGTGGCACCTGCAATTTCTGAAAATCTGCATTTTGTCACTTTTCGAATCTGGGGTGTTACAATGAATTAGCCAAGGCAATGAATCAATAGCAAGAACAAGAAGTAAGAAGTGCTCCAAAAATAAATGTTCCAAAAAGTGGTGTGGCAAAGGCATCTACTTTACCTCCAATCAATATCACACATCCATTTCTGCAAAGGTTAAGAAAGTAAAATGACAATGCAAAGTTCTAAAAGTTTGTGGAAGAAGTAAAAGATTTGAACGTGAATATTCTTTTGGTGGATGCCTTGACTAAAATTTTGAGTAATGCTAAATACATGAAGGAGTTAGTGACAAATAAGAAGGTGATAGATTGTGAGACTATTGTGTTACCACAAAAATGTGGTGCGGTAACGACAAAAAGTGATGTCCCTCAAGAGAGATGACCTAGAAGCTTTCACAATCCCATGTTCTATCAGTAAGTGTACCTTTGAAAAAGCTTTGTGTCAACTTGGTGCTAGCAGAAATTTGATGCCATTGATGATATTTGAAAAGTTTGAGCTTGATAGACCAAAACCAACAAACATGAGGCTTCTAATGTAGGATCGTTCAATAAAGAAACTGGTTGGGGTGCTGCATGATGTACCAGTGAAAGTTGAAAAATTCATGTTTCCCACTAATTTTGTTGAGCTTGATTGTGAAATTGAAGTTGGGATGCCGGTTATTCTTGGTATACCATTTTTAGCCACGGGCAAGGCCTTGGTTGATGTGGAAGGAGGTGAGTTAAAATTTTGTGTCAATGAGGAAGTAGATATCTTCAACATTCACAAGTTAATAAAATAGCCGAATGATATGCATGTGGTATCTTATTTAGATCAAATTGATGAAATCGTTGCAAGTATTGGAAGTGTAGCATATTGTAGAGAACCTTTGATGCAAGTGATAGTTAATTATGATCAAGATGAAATTAACAACTATGAGGAGGTTGTAGCTGCTCTTGTAGGTATGGGGTCGCAAAATTCTTTCCATGCTAAACTTGATCTCGACTTATCTAGTCGAGAAGCACCACCTGTGAAACCATCCATCATTGAACCACCAAAATTAGAATTGAAGGAACTTCTACCTCATCTCAAATATGTGTTCTTGCAGTCTAACAACAGGATGAGTCCATGATTTGGACTCATTTAGGGCTTTGTTTATATAGATTTAGTGTCCTCAAATACTTAATTTGTGCCAATAACTAATGTTAAATCCTTGATTTTCAGGTATATGGATTGAGGAACAAAGCAAGGACACTAACAGGCAAGAAGGAACAAAATAAGCTGAAGAAATGAAGAAGAACAAGCCTAAGGATCGTCAATAGCACTCGGTGTATCGCAGAGTGGCTCATCTTACCGCCTAAAGTTCTAGGGGCTTTCGTAGCTTATTTTAAGGGACTATAAATACTTTTTTGAATATTTAGTTTAGGATCTTTTGACATCTTTTTGACAGTAGAATTAGTTTTTATCATGTGGAGACAGTTTTCTCTAGAGTTTTCTTTAGCTTTGAAGGATAGAAGAAATTCACTTTTGAGAAATTGGAAGTGGGTCTTTGAAATTCATCAAATTGGAGCATTGTAAAGACAAAATCACTCTTACCCAGTTGATTAATAATGAATTAGGTAACTGTTTTTACCTTTTTATAATGTCTAGCTAAAACCCCATTTCTTGGGGTGTGATCATTTGATTATGGGCTCATTTAACTTATGGGTATTGCTAATTGTTAGTTTAAATGCTATTTAAAAGTGAGTTTAATCATTAATTGTGGTTTGATTTAAGAATTATAGTTGCAAATGAAATTTTATGTTTGCGTTTTTGGCTTGCGAGAGAGAGAGGTTTTATAACTAAGGTTTTTGATTGATGGTTTGTCGGTATTGGGTTGATCAGGGTTTAGCTTGAGAGAGCAAATCCTAAATCCAATCCCACACATTTAGCTCGAATTAGTAATGGCTTAAGGTGTGGGCTGCTCTTAATTTGCATGCTTGTTAATGTTCGAGAAAAATCACCTGATTCGGGGTAATCGTTCGAGAGAAAATTACCTCCCATATAGTCTAGCCTACTCACTAATATCTAGCTATTTACTAATAGATGCAATTACCCATATGTCTATATTTGCCTATAATCGATCACATCCTAAGAATCCATCTCATTATTTTTAATTCCTAGTGTTTGCGACTGTTTGTAGTTTATAACAAAAACCAAAACCCCCAATCTGACATTCGTGTCACCCTTTTACTTGATTATGTCTTTAATTAATAATTTCTATTCATATGGCTGATTTGACGATATTCATACTTCCTTATTGAATTTGAGACACGTACTGGTAAGTGGACTCATTTAGGGCTATATTTTGATAGAAATTGTGTCCTCAAATGCTTATTTTATCTCAACATCTGATGAAAACCCTTAAGTTTTAGGTATTTGATGTTTGAAGGAAAGCATGGACACCACGTCACAAAAAGGAACAAAAAGGCTAAAAAGAACGGAGAAATGAAGGACAAAGAATCGCCGAGTCCACTTGGCGAGTCGCCGAATGGTCTTACTTCGCCTTTTGTTCCAGTGTGCTGAGCCCTAAAGGAAAGGATGAAGTCAGCGGAAAAAAGGAGCAGTCGGTGCATCGCAAAAAAGATCCGCAAAGTAGTACCATGTAGCCCAATGACCCAGAGCACGACGATGCTGAAGGCTGGTGCAAGACGGCGATGAACTATACCAAAAGGTGAATCGCCGAGTTGATCGACGATTCCGACTAACGACGCCGAATGATCCGCTGCAGCACAAATTTGTGAAAACTATAAATAGTAGTTAGAGTTGTACTTTTAAGAGTCGAACAATTATTATAATTTTCATATAGATTAGTACTTTTTGATTCTTTTACTCTAAGTTTGAGAGGGTTTTGAAGACTCGAAGTTCCAAAGGGTTTCATCTTCAAGATTTGGATTTGGGCCTCTTAGATTCTTCAATGTTGGCCTGTATCAAGACTTAAATCTTCATACCTATTTGAATGCAAGCTCAATTTGGTATACATTTCTATCTCTTATACATGTGTGGCTAAAAACCTCAATTCTTGGGGTGTGATTTAGCAAATAAGGGTTAAGATAATTGTTGGGTCTTGCTTGCTGACAGTTTAATAGTAGTTTAATTGTGATTTGATTTAGTAGTTGTGGATGAATCTAATGAATTTTTAGTTGCAAATACAAGTTTATTTATGTGTTTTCGGCTTGCTCGAGAGAGAGTTCTAAAACTAAAACTACTAAATTGATAGCCAGTGTGAGTGGGTCGACATGAGGTTCAGCTCGAGAGAGTGAACCCTAGTCCCATGTCCACACACTCAGCTCGAGAGATTGAGTAGGTTAAGGCGTAGGCTAGTCTTCATGCGGCAAGTGGGTGTCTGAGAGGAACGCATTTGAAACGGTGTAAGTTGCTCGAGAGAGAGCTTATCCTCCTTAAAGTTTAGCCTAGTCACAATTATTCTATGAATCTTCTATCGAAAGCATATACCCAATAATCTAGCTTAATCCGTATTCCCGTCACACTCCAAGGATACCCTCTCATTCCTTAGAAATCTTTGTTTATTTTGTTGTTTTTACTCACTAGTGACAAAACCCTACTGTTAATCGACACTCTTGTGTCCCACTTTAATTTACAATGTTTTTAGCTACCATTAGTTAGAACTAAATTTTATTTTTCTATTAATTCTCTAAACCACTCTCTTGCGAACGATCCCAACCCTTGGTTGGGTTACTAAACTATTGTACGATCGTAGACACTTGCATCAAAAGTTGTATCTTGATTACGCAAACATCACGTACCACTCCCTGTGTGATTCGACACCAACTCATTTAGTTGGGTTTTATCATGATTTACGATCATTGACACCTAGAATTGGAAGTAGTGTCTTCGAAATGTTATTAATCAAAATGGCGTCGCTGCTGGGGAGTGGTTGTATTCTTTTTAGTCATAGTTGAATCTTCTTACTTTTAGTTTTGGTTTTGTGTTGCTTTTGTTAAAACAGAGGAGAAAATTAGCATAAACGGTAGCAATGGTAGCCAAATGGGCCACCCTCCTTTGAAGTGCCCAACTCATGGAATCCCAGATAAGATGTTGATGGAATGTTTCTATAGAGGTCTTGATTCCATGAACAAAGGATTGGCTAATCAATTTTCTCCTGATGGGATAGTGGAGCAATCCTATGCAGCAACATCCCTACTCATCGATCGCATGACCAAGATCAACAAGGATCCAGACAGGGACCAGAACTTAGCCAAAATGATGACCCTACTAGATAGCTTGGACAAAACTATCGAGTAATTTAAAGTGATGTACGAAAACAAGGAAGATTTCCTAGAAAATCTAGGAGGAAGTCAATGTGAAAATTACCCAAGGCCAGGTGGTAACCAAGTATGGAATAGAGGGGAGAAGGAACATAGGTATGTTCCTCCCCATGCTCGCCAAAAGCCCAAGAATAATAAGGGTGGTCAAATAGAAGATATACTCGTACCTATTCTCAACAAAGTTGAAGGGTATGATAGAGTGTTGACAAAGATAAAAAGAATCTCTCAACTCTCAATCGGATGGTGACCTCTTATTCCATCTCGATTACTAAATTAGAAACCCAAATGAGTCATATTTCTTTACATTTAAATCAAAGACAACAATGGGGGTTACCTAGTGATACTATGGCAAACCCCAAGAATAAAGCTTGAGTGGGTACTTGCGTCGTGCCAGGACGTTAACTAAGGCGCCTCTTGGGAGGCAACCCCACTTTTTAATGCTTTGTATTTTGTTTTTAATAACGGGTGTTGATTGTGCAGGTTGAAAAGTTGAAGGTGTTCGAATAATGCAGGTTGGAGAGCTAAGAGTCTAGTCGGTGAGCCTGACTAGGACCACCGTTCAACTCAAAAAAATCACAGGTGAGAGTTTGTAAAACTCGGTCGGCCTAGGGACGAGTCGGTGACCCTGACTTCATCCACAGTTTGGACCCCCAAATTAACTGTAGGTCCTGTAAAACTCGGCGAGGAAAGTCACAACTCGGCGGATCACCGAATGGTTCGGCAAGGACGACTAATGTAATACCCCGGAAACTAGTAAGCTAAACTAGAGAGTTCTAGAGCCTTGTGTCAGGGTTTTAGGGTTTGAAATGTGTGTTAGAATCATAAAATTATTTCTCGTACTTAGAATGACGGTTTTAGGGTTAGGGCGCCAAGGTACGACCCCCCAAGGACCAACCAAGGGGTCCTTGAGGGGGACCCTAAAACAACCTAAAAAGTTGTGCAAGGCAGCCTACCCACTTAGGGAATCAACGATCCGTGGATGGACCCATGCCCTGTGGGAAGGAGTCGTGGGTCAAGGCCTGACCTTCCCTTGCATGTTGAGCAACATTACCCTACATATGAAGGTGCAGTACGACCCATAGACCAACCTAAGGTCCGTGGGTCGGGGTCTTGTGGGTGGGGCTGCTTTGGAGTTTTGTTATTTTAAGTTGAGACTTAGTGGTTAGTTCCTAATTAGTTAGGGATTAAGTGAGGTCGGTTAATTAGTTATTAGACCACATATATAATCCTAATAGACCCCTAAACTAAGGCAATTAATTCATTCTTCCAATACCTCAAAACAAACCCAATTCTCTCCAAATAGTTCACTCTCTAAAACTCCATAAAAGAAGAAGAAGAAGGTGAAGTCTAGGGTTGAAGGGGGCTGTCTTTTCTTCTCAAATTCATGGAGAATCTTCTATAAGGTATGTTAGATTATTCATCCATGGCTTCTTTAACCCATGGAGCCCCCTAGATTTCCCCCAATTGTGAAGAAAACCCCAATCTAGCTAGGGTTTCTTCCTACATTGTGGGTAGTGTTGAAGTACGATTCCAATCAAGTGGGTAATACTTAATTATGATTGATTCAGTATTGAGTTGTGATATTATGATGAATTTATGTGATTTCCATGATCAACCCTAGCCTAATTGATGAATTTTCTATTATGTGGGTTTATGCCATGAAACGTGAACTTGATCATTCTTAGGTGATCTTCTAGAATTAGTGTTATGAGTAGTAATTGATTAAGAATACAAACATATACACATGAATTGAATTAGAATAATGTGAATATGATGGATCTTGACTAGTAAAGTTGAAGTTGAACCTTTATGAAGAATTGTGACTAGAATCACTTGATAATGAAGAATGTAATTAGATTGCCTTGAAATCTAGGTATGAATGATGATAGTAAGAAGTAAAGCTTTGAGTGTAAGGCTTGTAGTCATGAATGTTGATCATTAGGGTTTTAAGAGTAAAACCAATTTGATGAACTAGGCATAATAAGGCTTTGAGAATAAAGTCTATATGAGAATAGAAGTTTAATGGATAGAGTTATGGTGGAAGACCTTTACCTACCTAATTTACCATATGAATGCCTGAATGTATGAAGTGATAGAATCACTTGAGTCATGATGATATCCATGTCTAATTTAGAATTCTAGATACGGTATTATGCATGAATATGATGTGACATGAAAGTTTCTCTCACATAGAATGATTCTAGGTTGAATGTCTATTCTCACCTAAAATGAATCTAAGTCCTAAGACTATGAGATGTAATGAGGCTTGTGGTGATTCCCCTAAAAGACCTTTACATGATAGGAATGTGAGGTGAGTTCCCTTACTTCTAATTAGTAAAACATGAGGTGATTACCCATGTCATTATATGAGGGAGTGTGAGGTGAGTACCCTTTTTGTGTGTATGACTCCCAAGGCAGGTGGTGACTACCCATTAGCCTTTAGGTTGATCATGGAGGCGATTACAATTGATCCTTATGTGATGATGTGGAGGAGAATACCTACATTACACATTAAAATAGATATGGAGGCAAATACCCATATAACATTAAAATGAATATGGAGGTGAATACCTATATTCCATTAACAATGAACATGGAGGCGAAGACCTATGATTCATTAGTATGTATGACTAGAGGTGATTCTCCTTGTCATTATGATTCATTAGTAGGTATGACTAGAGGTGAATACCATTGTCTTTAGGATTTCATGATACATGTGGCTTTAGGTGACTCCCCTTATCCATCATGATGAACTGAACATGTATGCCTTGAGGTGACTCCCCCTTGCATTTATGAACATGAACATGACTATTTTGGATTGTAGCTTTATAGTCCCCTCCAATACATACATGACTTGTGGTTGATTCCCCTTGTCTTTCTGATGTTAAGAGACGATAAACATGAATGATGAACCTAAAGTGTCTAGCTTAGCATGAGTAGGATTATGGGGTCTTGTTCATGCATGGCACAAGCTTTCCTTAAGGAGACACATGAAGTGTTTCTCTTATATGATGTATTCTTAGATAGGATTGTGCTATAGTTGCCTTCCTTGTTATGTTATGATTGACTAAAGGTGAGAGATTCCCTTGGTTATGAAGTAAGCTAATAATGAGACCAAACGAGGATAAGTATGACTATGATGACTTAAAGGTTATGCTTAGTGTGAATTGTATTATGGGATGCCTTTCATGCATTGCACAAGTGTGCTTTGAGGTTACTTTGAAGTATAGTGCTCTTAGTATATGAAAGCCTAGATCTTGACTATGAATATAGACTATGATTAAGATGACCAAAAAGGGATACTTAGCTTGGATGGTATTATGGGATGCAATTCATGCATGGCACAAGTATGCTTTGAGGTTACTTGAGAGTGGTCTTATTATGATGAGAATGACTAGAAGTTGAGAAATGCTTAAATGATTCTTATGTAGGAGACTTTGCTTATTATTATGATATTGTCTCTTATGCTTATAATTGATGTTTTATGAAGTATTTTCATATGGTTATGGATTATGTCTTATATTTACTAACCCTTATCTTATGCTATTATGGTGTTATGCTAGCTAACATATTTAGTACATTTTGTACTAACCCATACTTTGCTTACATTCTTATCAAATGTAGCGTTTGGAGACTTGAGTTATAGTTTTGGAGATACATTTCTAAGGAGCAGAGGAGTTGAAGATTTTGGTGAGTCCTCATAGCTTCGAGGAAAAAAACCCACTAGTTCCTTTATGTCTTTTATTTTCATGTTGAGACTATTGTATGGGCTATGTCCCAAGAGTTTTATTCAAAGTTGTATTAGATGGTTTGAGACAAAAGTGTAGTAAAGACTTCTGCTTGTTTTTATGAAAGACTTCGATTGTATGGATAAAAGTTTTTAAAATTTATGTACATTTCTGTTATCTTATGTTATGATATGCGAAGTTCTTGTATGAACCCCCTTCGGGGTCCAGTACGCCATGTTACATCTAGGGTGTACCCTTGGGTCGTGATAACTAATATCGCCGAAAGGGCCACGAACTGAAAGGTTTTAAAAAGACAAAGGTTTAAAATTTCAAAATCTTTCATATTCTCCCATTTTTAACCCCGTACACACACACCCGCACTTCATATTTCCCACATTTTTTTATTTTTATCGCTTTTTGCTCTTGATCTCGTGCTCAGATTATGATTTCATTGTCGCCTAGCATTTCAAACTATTATTTCAGCTCAAAGGTTGGTTTTCCAAACCTCGAACTCTCGAATAGCGGTTGAACTCGAATGCATTTGTTTAAATCTTGTTGTTGTGTGTTGGGCCTATACTGAAATAGTAGTTGTTGTGCTAGTATTCCTTTCATAGTTTCGTAATTGTGCTTAATTGCTAAATTTTTGATTTCCTGAGTTTTATTCTTTTAAATTTATCATAATTTATTAGGTTGCGGTAAATATTTGTTGGATCTGGTTGGGTGAAGTCTGAGTAACCCCAATTGTGCCAAATGATGTACTTTGCCCAATGATGGACCATTTGACATCATTCTTAATGGAAAAAGTCATCAAATGGCCAATTTTGGCCAAACCAAGGGAAGTCAGGGTACCCCGGTGGCATGGGTTAAATGGGTCTAGGTTTAATTGCATAAGTGTGTAGTTTAATTTTGTTTTCGGGGGTTGTGGGCTTCAATTTGGGAAACAGGGTTGAAATTTGGCACGTTGGGAAATTCGGCGGGCTGGGTCGAGCTCACCGAATCACTTGTTGGTTCGCCAATGTCCCCCTTTATCACCTTTAATTTTGTATTTTTTCCTAGTTAGAGTCTGTAACTTTCGATGGGAAGCCTGAGCTCACCGAAAGTCTCCCTTGATTGCCCTTTCTGCACCCCTAACCCTTTAAACAAACTGTAACTTTCAGTGGGCTAGTTTGAGCTCGTTGGGTGATGTCTGCGATTCACCGAAGGGCCCTGCATATCACCGACCTATTTTTCTGGCAAATTTTCAAGCCAGTCCTTTTGGCCAGCCCGATCTGGCTCACCAAGGTGACTTGGCAACTCACCGATTGGTTAGGTATGTCTTTTTGCAACTAAATTTTGAGATTTTTCTTGAACTAATTATAAGTTTTCCCTATGTATTTTGCAGATATGGCTAGGACCAACTGGGACGAGAGTGGAATGCCACCCCGCAAACGAGCATGGGGCATCGTGATTAATGAGGGAGCAGTTAGTCCTTCTGAAAAAGGAAAACAAACACCTCCAAAAGATGGTAACGGAAAGGGAAAAGCGCCGCAACTGAGATACCGGAGCACAACTCTGGCAGTGATGGAGAGTCTTTTGATTCTCAAGCTGCATTGTCTAAGCTTGAGGATGACCAACCACTTCAATCCCGGTGAGGTGAGATTCGTACCAGAGGTCGTCAAGGTCCGTGTAGGACCCAGAGGCTACACCACTTGCTGATTATACAATGCCAGCTCCAGCATAGATGGTGGTTCCAGCACCACCAGTTCAGGGTCCTTCTCCCGGCTTCTGAATAGGCTAAAGACCGAAGGACTGAGGACCATTCTAGAGGAAAATACATTGTCCACGGATGGTGTAGTGGATAGGTACCCTAAAGTCTTGGACACTCTCTAGTTCCACTGGTTTGAGCAGTTTACCAGGCCCCATGGCCCATATATTCCTACATGGGTCCGAGAGTTTTACATGGCTTACGGTGACCTGGTACCGAAGGGAAAGAAGAAGGCCTGTGCCTTCAAACCGGTAGAATCTTTCATGGTCCGTGTGAAAGAAGTGAGATTCAGCAGCAATTATATCAACTCCGTACTTGATAAAGGGTCAAGTTTTGCCTACTCGAGTTAGGCTACTATTGTGACACCTCTCAATGACCTAAAGGGATGTCTAGCTCCCGTTATTGCTGATACCACCCCGAGGTGGATTGAGGTCGGCATTCCTATTGACAAGAAAGACTTGAATATACTATCTCAGTATTGGTTTGGGTTGATAAGATACTCCATCATTCCCTCACAGAATGAGTCCATCCTTTGTTACCCAAAGGCAGCCGGTCTCGTATTAATCATATCCCGTAAAAGCATTGACTTGGGGCTAACATAGAGCAAGAGATGGTCATGAGGGCCTAACAGCGCCATACATCCCTTCATTTCCCCTACATCATCCACATATATCTGGACCATAGAGGTCGAGTACACACGGGATGAGGCAGATAGGAGGAGAGTTGCTCTGGTGGATAAATCCCCAGAGATTGATGTTGAGTCCATACCTGCATAGGCATCTTTGCCTACTTCAACATCCGGGCCTTCAGGTACACCCGCTTCCACTCCTTCTCAAGCCCATGTCCTTCTGTAGCTCGCCATCCTACTAGGATCACTTAGGCCATGCTACTCAAGATGGGACACCTAGCCCATTATGCCGATGTGCGGGCTTTTCGGCTTGAGGATGAGGTTCCTTGGATGATTGAGTGAGCCATCTTAGCTGTTTTGACACCACTCCAGACATCTATTAATGCTCTCACAGTGAAAGTAGAGACTTGTGAGAGTCGACAGGAGGTTACTTCTGAGGTGACGGCTTTAAAAGTCGAGGTCTCAGATTTGAGAAAGGATGTGGACTATCTGAAGTCCACATACTTTACTTCCCTCTTTGAGTCAGCAGAGGCTCAGGTTGCCCGACTAGTTTTGAGATGCCTCCGACTACCACCGGAGATGTGCTTATGGATGAAGTGGTTGCTGCTGAGTCAGAGGCGGAAACAGATGAAGTGCATCTTAGGGAGCGATATGAGGCTATTTTTGTGGATCTGGCCGACTTGGAGGATGCTATGTTCTAGACCAGCCAGCAGACCTCCTTGAGAGACACCACTATGGCTGAGTCGAGTGCGGTTGCAGCTGATGTGACACCAGACATTGATACCTGACAGATGGAGCGACTAAGTAGACAAGATTCTTCTTTACCTCCTTCTTTGTCATTTCTATTGAATTTTGATTATTTTAGTTGCATTTGAGGAAAACTACTTTTCTTTTATGGGTGGGGTGAGGTATTTCCATACTTACCTCTTGTGACTATATTTTGTATATATATATATATTGGGTTTTTTGTTTTAAATTATGTGTTGATTCTATCTGGTGGATATTTGAGCTTGTGGCTCCTTGTTTTGAATAGAAATGGTTTTTGACCCATCTGAAAATATTTGCCACCTCTTGTTGTGTTTGAATGTGGTTGTTCTTGTGCAAATTTAGGTATCAGTTATGATCAATTCCAATTACTTGAATAGTGCTCGTAATTGAACAAAAATGAATGTGTGGCTAAGATGAGGGCAAAAGAAGTTGCATAGACAATATGTGGACTTTTTGTATCTCGTTGTGACTAGGCGATTATTGAATGAAGTCTCTTGTAATGAACATTGTATAGTAGTTCGAATGAGTCTCATTTGATATTGTTCCAATTCCTTGTCTGATGAGCTTTCCTTGAACATTGTCTGTGGTAACTCCTAGAATTTTCCCCATTGGTCCGATTAACTAAGTGATGCAAGCTCTTGAAATGATCTTAGGCAATGATTTTGAGGAGTTAAACAATTTGACAATATACCTCTTTTTGGGGCCAACCTTGTGAGATTTGTGAACCTCTCTTGAAACCCTTTGACCTTTATCCTTTTCTTGAAAGAAACTTGAGCAATTGTGACCCTATTTATCCTTTCACCTTTAACTCTCATGAAGCATGGTTTTTTTAATAGCCAACTTAGGGTGGTGAAAAGAAAAGGTAAATCAAGAACTGTGAAAAAGTCCACTTTGATCCATGATCTTGAAAAATATGGAACCCCTCTATAAAAAAAAGAGAAAGAAAGCAAAAGAATAAGAATGAAAAAGTTGTGAAAGTTGCAAAAGAAATGGGGTGTCTGGTAGTTCATTGGAAATTGAATAATGGGGGTGAATTTTGAGCATGAGTAAAATGTTGAAAAAAAGGAAGAAAATTGATATTCAGACCACATTTTATGAGGGTAGCAACCACTGAGCCTAAATGACCATACATTTACACTCATTCCCGTTACAAGCCTTGAAAAGACCTTTTTTATCTTGAGTGAGCTAAAACGAATGTTGATTGGAAAATAAGGGCAAACCTATGGGTGAAGTCATGCATGTGTTTATCTTTGTGAGTGTGAGAGTCGTTTGTGATTTCGGAACTATAAATTGTTGAAGAATTGTGTGTGAATATGGAATCATCTTTGTTGCGAGGGCATTTGAGTACCTTTGTTGAGCTTGACTTTGCATTTGAAGCAAGTATTGTGAACTTGAGCATCTTTGATAATGGTAAGTCACAACTTGAATCTTTGAGTGCACAATTGATCCTTGTATGAGTAAGTTGAGTCTTGTTGTGTGCATTCATGATTGAGTCTTATGAAGAACTGTTTGAGACATCTCTTTTGAACTACTCAACTTGAGTTTTACCTGAGAACAAGCAAACGTTTAAGTTGGGTGTGTTGATGAGTCCGAGATTTTGACTCATTTAGGGCTTTGTTTATATAGATTTAGTGACCTCAAATACTTAATTTGTGCAAATAACTAATGTTAAATACTTGATTTTTAAGTATATGGATTGAGGAACAAAGCTAGGACACAAATAGGCAAAAAAAAGAAACAAAACAAGCTGAAGATATGAAAAAGAGCAAGCCTGAGGATCGCCAAGAGCACTCCGCATGTCACCGAGTGGCTCATCCAACCGCCTAAAGTTACAATGTGCCAAGCCCATAAGGAAAGAACCAAGTTGGCGACTAAAAGGAGCAATCAGTGAATTTTCGAGTTATTTCACGAAGCCAAGATAGATCGCCCAAAGTTATAGACCTTGAGGATGTTGAATGCCTAGGCGAAAAGACGATGGAAGAGACCAAAGGGCGGCTCGCCTAGTGGTTCGGCGAGCCCGAGTTACTTCGCCAAATGGGCTTTCGTAGCTTATTTTCAGCGAATATAAATACGTTTTTGTACATTTAGTTTAGGATCTTTGGAATCTTTTCACATGTTTTTTACATTAGAATTAGTTTTTATCATCTGGAGACAGTTTTCTCTAGAGTTTTCCTGAGCTTTGAAGGATTGAAGAAATTCACTATTGAGAAATTGGAAGTGGGTCTTTGAGATTTATCAAATTGGAGCATTGTAAAGACAAAATCACTCATACCCAGTTGATGGATAATCAATTCGGTCACTGTTTTTACCGTTTGATAATGTCTAGCTAAAACCCCAATTCTTTGAGTGTGTTCATGTGATTATAGGCTGATTTAGCTTATGAGTTTGTTAATTGTTAGTTTAAATGCTATTTAAAAGTGAGTTTAATCATTAATTGTTGTTTCAGTTAAGAATTGTAGTTCAAATGCAGTTATATGTTTGTGTTTTTGAATTGCTCGAGAGAGAGGTTTTAGAACTAAGGTTCTTCATTGATGGTTTGTGGGTATTTGGTTGATCTGGGTTTAGCTTGAGAGAGTAAATCCTAAATCAAATCCCACACATTTAGCTCGAAAGAGTGAATGGATTAAGGTGTGGGCTGCTCTTAATTTGCATGCGTGTTGATATTCGAGAGAAATCACCTGATTCGGGGTAATTGTTCGAGACAAAATTACCTCTATTATAGCCTAGCCTACTCACTAATATCTAGCTATTTACTAATAGTTGCAATTACCCATATGTCTATAGTTGCCAAAAATCGATCACATCCTAAGAATCCGTCTACTTATTGTTAATTCCTAGTGTTTGCGACTTTTTGTAGTTGATAACTAAAACCAAAACCCCCCATCTGACATTCGTGTTACCCTTTTACTTGATTATGTCTTTAATTGATAATTTCTATTCCTATGGCTGATTTGACCACATTCATACTTCCTAATTGATTTAAGGCATGTACCGCTCCTTGTGGGATTCGACCCCAACTAATTTAGCTGGGTTTTATTCTTATTTACGATTGTTGACACTTAGAATTGGAAGTAGTGTCTTCGAAACGTTATAAATCACAACACTCTTCACGTGATTATTGCAAGCGATCTCAAACAATGACAAGTGGAATTATTGACTATAGTGTTGAAAAGTCATATTAAAGCTTTGAGGTAGTCTATTGTCGCTATTGTACGTATTTCACTAGGTTTATGCACTCACAATATAAATTTGGTGGATGATTGCAAACCGAGTATTGAGAATAAAAAAAGATTAAATTCTCTGATGCAAGAAGTGGTGAAGAAAGAAATCATTGATATACCGTGAGTTTACGATATTTTTGATACGTTTCACTTAGAGTTTGTGTGTGTCTTGGGCCATTTTGTTATTAGAAATATTTTTTGTCTGTAATTCTTGCAAGAAATAGGCTTGGATGAGGTTGATGAAGATGCGAACTAAAAATTGTAGAAGTTGCCAACAACGGAGCCAACCACGGACCGTATGTCCATTAACGGGTCGTGGATGGGCAGTCCTAGGTCCTAGTCTGGAAGTTGAGTTCCAGTAACTAAAACCACGGACTGACAGGATGGACCGTAGTCCAATCCATGAACCGTAGATGGGAAAGCGTAGGTGGAAGCTCAGGGAAGTCTAACCAAGTGTGGAACTACGAAGGCATTGAGGGACCGTAGGTCGACCCACGGGCCATCCTGCACATCCGTCAATTGAATATCAAAGAATTGAAGTTACATTACCTGATTTATTTTCCATGTATTGGACCACGGAGGGTGACCTACGGACTGTAGGTCGGCCCACAATCAATAGGTCGAGGCGTCAATAGAAACCGCGTCTGAGTAGTTTATTTCTTTATTTTGTTTCCTACTTAGTTTGGGATTTGTCTTCTATAAATAAGAGTTGTAATTCTCGTTTTTGGGAGTTAGACATTATTGTATACTTTGAGTTTTTGTTATTGGGAAATATTTGCAAACATTTAGCAATTTAATTTTCGGAAGTTGGTCAATACGATTTGCACTTTGAATTTCAATTAAAGATTGGGATTTTCATCTATTCTCATTGTAAGTTAATGAATTCTTATAACCTTATTATGAATTGTGAACTATCAAGCATGAGTAGCTAAATCCACAACTAGGGTTTGGGAAGCATGAGCAATTAACAAAGTATGAAGAGTAATTAAGTAATTCTTGAATAGTGTTTATGCATGTATTATTAATCCTTTCACTTAGAAGTGTTTTTAATGGGTGCACACATTAGAACTTCCCTCGTTCCTTCTTTCCGAACCAAGGAGGTAATGAATGAAAAAATAATTACACAACGGAGATTTAGTGAATGCTATCTAATAGTCTAATTTGAATTGAAGTGAGGGTGAAAACTAAACTACATTGATATGATGACTAATCTGGGGTAAAAGGTAAGGGTTAGTAAAGCATACACCCGTAGACGGACCAAGGTGTGTGGTGAAATTCCCTATTTGTAGGACCAATCACTTAGGGATACCCAACTTACCAACTTTACATTTTAAACACTATGAAAGTATTACTATTACTAGGATTAGTGTGTTAAGAGCTTGCGGGGAACATATATGCCCTAGTTTCTATCTCATATTGATTTCTCAAATTGTTAATCTTGCTTACGTGTTACTTATTGACTCAAATCAACAATATGTTCCTTTAATTACAACCCCCTCCTTGTTTACTTTGCTCGGAAATAGTTTGACTATAAAGAGATAATCGTAAGTTAAAGTTAAGTCTAAACCATATTCCTCTTGGGATCTACCCCAACCTACAAGTTAGGTTCTTTATTTTACAACGATCACTTATGCTTCTTTAATAGAGGTGTAATTTGAGCGAATCAATCATAAAATGGCTCAATGTGGGAGTTATCTTTGTGATTACATATAGTCAGTGGGTGAGTCCGATGTAATGCATTCTCAAAAAGGGTGGTATCACGTATATTCCAAATGAAAAGTATGAGTTAGTGGCTACTAGACCCATCTTCGGGTGGCGTATGCACATGTACTACCGGAAGCTAAACTCATGGAAAGAAAAATATAATTTCTCCCTACCCTTTATTGATTAGATGCTTGATAGGCTTGCTGAAAAAGGATGGTATTGCTTTCTTGATGGAAATTCCAGGTTCAACCAAATCTCCATTGCACCGGAAGATCAACAGTATGCCACATTCACATCCCCTATGGTACTTCACAATCAAGTGAATGTCGTTTGGACTATGCAATGCTCAAGCCTCCTTTCAACGATGTATGTTATCGATCATTGCAGATATGGTAGACGACTTTATGAAGGTGTACACGGATGATTTCTCTATCGCGGGGGATTCTTTTGAGGTAAGTTTGAAGCATTTGGAAATGGTGTTGAAATGGTATGTAGATTCAAATTTGGTTCTCAACTAGGAAATGTGTAACTTTATGGTGAAAAAGGGAATTATTCTTGGCCACAAAATTCCTGGGGAGGTTATTTAAGTCGATCAAGCTAAAATTCAACTGATCAAAAAGTTACCTCCCCAAATTTCAGTGAGAGGAGTGAGGAGTTTTCTTGGGCACGCCGGTAACTATAACACGGGTTTTCAAAGATTTAACCAAGATCGTCATTACTTTGTGCCGAATTCTTGAGAAAGAAAGCACATTTGTTTTTAATGAATCTTGCATGATGGCTTTCAAAACACTTAAGGAGAAGCTTCTTTCAGCCCAATAATAATTGTGCCTGATTGGAATCTCCCTTTTGAAATAATGTGTGATGCTAGTGGTTTGGCTCTATGAGGTGTTTTGGGCAATCACAAAATAAGTTTTTTATCCTATTTACTATGCTAGAAAACGTTAAATTGTGCTCAAAAGAATTACAGTGTCATGGAAAGGGAATTTTTTGCTTTAGTATATAAGTTTAAGAAGTTTGGCTCATATTTATTTGGTATTGTAATGACCGGGTAACATCGTTATAGAAAAACCAACGGGGGAAAGTTTAAGGTCGAAAATCATTTTCGTAGTATCTTGAAATTTCCCAACCTATTCCAGATTTGGACGAAATAAGAGTCCTTAAGGTGTAGGGAAATATGGTAGCAATCGGGTGATTTAATTATGAATTTGATTACATGAGGTGTTAGATAACTTGGTAAGAAATCCATAAGACTTTACGGAATTGAATTCGGGCATATAGAACTCCCAAAATCGATATTAGCGTAAAGGGTATTTTTGTTGATCGTCGTTGGTTAGACGTTAGTTGTGAAATGGGAATTTTGGAATCCTTGAATTAGCTCTTTGTCTCGCGTAACCCGCTTTAGCTCTGGGTTTTAACGCTCTAGCAGGGCAGCTAAAATGGGGTGACGGTCGCTATGGCGGGCTCGATGCGAATTAAAGTCGTTAATAAACCACTAAACGACCTCATTATGCACTTTTTGACTTTTAGAGCTAAGGAACGAACCCCAGATGACTCATACTCGTTATTCAACATTCTTGAGGCCTAAAGGTAAACTTTTCACTCCCAGAATAAGTTTTTTGATCCGTAAAACATAACAGAATGGGTCAATATTGATTGGGGAGGGTTTTGTTATAGATTTTATGGTGGAAATAACACTAAACTGGATAATTGGTATCATAGATTTGATCTAGGGTTCATAGAATTGTTATAGTTTTGGGTAACTAGCGATTGTTTGTTATTTCCCGTGTTATTGTGATTGTTTGTAGCCCAAGAACAAGCGGAACGAATCTGGAAAGGAAAAGATCAAATTTCTTAGGGTTTCAAGCTTGTTTCGAGGTAGGTGATGGTTTTGATTCTATGATTGTGTGATGTGTGCTTGTTCTTGCTTAATTATGATACTTGTATATGTATGAATGTTTCAATGTTGATCACACTTGCTGTAAATGAGTTAGATGAATTATCATTGCCATGAAATCATGACTTGAATGTATGATCTTGAGGATATAGTTGTGTTTGTGATTGTGGTGTGTGAATGGGATCGGTTGCCATGTTCCGGCATAACTAACTTGGATCGGTTGCCACGTTTCGGCATAAATATGGGATCAATTACCACGTTTCGGCATAAATATTGGATCGGTTGCCATGTTCTGGCATGCTAACTGTTTGGGTTTGGGCTCCATGAGAGGACCAATGATGTGATATAAAATGTGAAGTTGTTTGTTGTTCATAATGTTGTTTATGTTCGATATATGTATGCATGTGATTATATTGTTGTCTTGACTTGCTTATGTTGCACTTAGTGGGATAGCCGCGTGATCCTATCAGTACACTGTGGTTGTGTACTGATACTGCACTTGCTCTTATTTTTGTTGAGTATATGGCATCTTTAAGCGGCTACTGACAGACCTCGCTTAGTAGAGCAGTGATCGTTTCTCAAATTCAAGGGTGAGCTAATCTTTCGGGCTTCCATGAGTTCTCTTTTGTCTATGTCCACCATTTCGGACTTAGACCTTTGCTCTAGTTAGTTTTAGTACATTAGTTGGGGTTGCATCCCTTCTTGTTTAGACTTGTTGAACTTAGATGGTTTGGTACATTGACTTTTAGGTTCTAGGTTATTTCTTCCGCATTCTTAGTTTATTATTGTTAGACTTTTGTTGGAGTTTAAGGCAACTCTATTTTCTTTCCTTAGTATATTTGACTTAAATACCTTAGTATTTAGATTAGTTGCTTGGTTGGGCTGTAGTAGTGGTTCTCCCACCGGAGTGTTAGTGTTGGTGCCAATCACGACGGTCTAGGTCGTGACAAAGTTGGTATCAGAGCCCAGGTTCGTTGATCTTGATGTACCGAAATGAGTCTAATAGAGTCTCACGGCACAGTACGGGGACGCCTTTACTTTTCTTCGAGAGGCTATAGGACTTAAGGAAATCTCTATGTTTTCTCTTGTCTCCTTCCGTACTATGACTTGATTCCAATTGTTATCTGGCGATTCAAATTGGTATCTAACCTCATTCACTCTTCTGTCCGCAGATGGTTAATAGTAGGTATAACGGTGTTAGGCCCGTAGCTCCTGTCAATGCTCCAGCTGAGGAATCTGGAGTGAGACTTCGCAGTCGAGGCAGGGGTAGAGGAAAAGCTAGGCGTAGAGGTCGTGGGAGAGTAGCGCCTTCTTTGAATGAGGTACCGGTTGGTAATGCTCCTATGAATGAGAACCCTCATACGCTTCATGAAGAGAATGAAGAGGATAATGTTGATGTTGAGAATGTTGAGGAGGTTGGACAAGAGGAAGAGGTCCAGACTAAGACTACAGGTATTCCTCCCATCGATTCGGTGTTAGCTCAACAAATCATGTCATTTTTTAAGGGGCTGGCTAGTCCTGGAGTGCTTCCATCTGTTCGAGCAACTCAAGCTCTTGCTAATCCTCTTATTGCTACCAAGACAGGTGGAAACGTAGGTACTAATGCTTTCTTCCGTCCCTTGTTGGGTTCTGTTATGACAGGAAATGAGCATGACATGTTGAGTAAGTTTTTGAAGCTTAAGCCTTCAGTATTTCTTGGGTTTGAGAGTGAGGATGCGTAAGAGTTCATTCTGGATTGCTATGAGAGGCTTTATAAATTGGGTATTGTTCATCAACACGGGGTTGAGTTTGTGTCTTTCCAACTTTAAGGTGAGGATAAGCAGTGGTAGAGAGCTTATATGGAGTGCAGATCTTCTACTTTACCTACACTTACTTGGACGAATTTCATGAGTTGCAAGTATTATCTGTTCATATGACTTCTGCAGGGAGAAGCTTTATTGAGGTGATGGATTATGTTAAGAAAGTGGAATGGGTGAGGAGAGACGGTCAAGCTAAGGCATGGGCAAAAAGGGCCAAGAATTCGCATAATTTTCAAGGTTCTTATTCCAAGGTGTCCGGAAGGCCAACGCTTGTAGCCAAGCCAATTCAGTCCACTATGCCCACCTCTGCAGGTAACTACTTGGAAACTCCATCTCATAATTTTGAGGATAGCCAGGGAGTCGCGTCTTAAACGGGCGGCAGAACATCTTTTAATCGTACACGTTACAACTGTGGTGAACCTAGGCATATGATGAGGGATTGTCCCCACCCACGTGTGTTAGATTCCATGGAGCAGCAGTCTAGAGCAGTGGTACCCGCGGGGAATGGTAATAATGGTAAAGGACATCGACAAAGTGGGCGAGGAGGTAATCAACGAGGTCATGGAGGTAGAGGAAATGGTAACGGAGGTAGGGGTAACGTGCAACCAGGCAGGGAAGTGGCTCATCAAGATGATAGGGCTCTGTGTTATGCATTTCCAGGCAAGAATGAGGCAGAGGCATCTGACGCGGTGATCACAGGTACTATTCTTGTCTTTGACCGGATGGTTAATGTGTTATTTGATCCGGGTTCTACTTATCGATATGTATCGGTGATAGTTGTCTCAGATTTTGATATGATTTGTGATATTCTTGATGCCCCTATTCGTGTTTGTAACCCAGTTGGAGAGTCAGTCATAGTTACCCATGTCTATCGTGCTTATCCTATTTTATTTATGGGTTTTCAGACTTGGGCTGATTTGGTGATTTTGGATATGATTGACTTTGATATAATCTTAGGCATGACTTGATTGTCCCCTTATTATGTTGTGCTTAATTGTAATACTAAGTCTGTAACTCAAAAAATTCCAGGAAGGGAAAAATTAGAGTGGGAAAGGGTGTACAAGCCTAAGAAAGCTAAGATTACATCCTCCGTTCGGGCTAGTAAATTAGTAGAGCAGGGTTGTTTGTCTTATTTGGTTCATATTAGGGATGTTGAGATTGAGACTCCATCCATTAGGTCAATTCCTATGGTGTCTGAATTTAGTGAAGTGTTTTGTAATGATTTGCCTGGTATGTCTCCGGATAGAGATATAGATTTTTGCATTGATTTAGAGCCTGGTACGCGCCCCATTTATATCCCTCCATATTGCATGGCTCCGATAGAATTAAGAGAGCTTAAGGCTCAAATCCATCAACTTCTTGATAAGGGATTTATTCGCCCTAGTGCTTCTCCATGGGGTGCTCCAGTCTTGTTTGCTAAGAAGAAGGATGGTAGTATGAGAATGTGTATATATTACCGGCAATTAAATAGAGTCACTATTCGAAATAAGTACCCTTTGCCTCGAATAGATGATCTTTTTTACCAATTGCAAGATGCAATTTTCTCTAAGATTGATCTAAGATCCGGTTACCATCAATTAAAAATTAGGCCGGAAGATGTGCCTAATACAGCGTTTAGAACTCGTTATGGGCACTATGAACTTTTGGTTATGTCTTTTGCTTTGACCAATGCACCTTCAACTTTTATGAGTTTAATGAATGGGATGTTCAAGCCATTTCTTGATTCTTTCGTTATAGTCTTTATTGATGATATCTTGGTATATTCTAAAAGTGAGGAAGAGCATGATGAACATCTTCGTATTGTTTTGGGTATTCTTGGGAAACAAAAGTTGTATGCTAAATTTTCTAAGTGTGAATTTCGGTTGAAATTGGTTGCATTTTTGGGGCATGTAGTTTCAAAAGAAGGGGTAATGGCAGATCCTCAAAAGATTGAGGTGGTAAAGAATTGGGTTCGGCCTAGCTCTGTGATGGAAGTTAGGAGTTTTGTGGGACTCATTAGCTATTATCGTTGATTAGTGAAGAACTTTGCTTTTATCGCCACTCACTTGACTAATTTGATCAAAAAGGATATACCATTTGAATGGACTGAAAAATGTGAGGAGAGCTTCCAAAACCTCAAGACTCTCTTGACCACCACACCTATTCTAGCATTATCGATTAAAGGTAAAGATTTTATTATTTATTGTGATGCTTCACATTCTGGTTTGGGTGATGTATTGATGCAGGATAAGAATGTTATAGCTTATGCCTCGCGTCAATTGAAGGTGCATGAGAGGAATTATCCAACACATGATTTAGAGTTGGCAGCGGTAGTGTTTGCTCTTAAGATATTGCAGCATTACCTCTGTGGTGTTAAGTGTGAAATATTTACCGATCATCGTATTTTGCAGCATGTGTTCACTCAAAAGGATTTGAATTTGAGACAACAAAGGAGGATGGAGCTACTGAAGGATTATGATGTGACCATTCAATATCATTCGGGAAAGGCTAATGTGGTGGCAGATGCTTTGAGTCGAAAAGCGATGAGTATAGGTAGTTTAGCTTGCTTGAGTGTATCCAAGCGACCCTTGGCTAAAGAGATTCAGACCTTAGAGCCGAAATTCATGCAGCTGGGCATATCAGAAAGAGTTGGGGTGTTAGCTAGTATTGAGGTAAGGACCACTTTCATTAAGGAGATCAAGGCCAAACAATTTAAGGATGAGAATTTGGAGGAACTTAGAAAGAAGACTACGATTGGTAAGGCACAGGAGACCACTCTTGATGCGGATGGTGTGCTAAATTTTAAAGGGAGAATATGTGTTCCTAGAGTAGATGACTTGATTCAGAAATTGTTGGCAGAGTCTCATAGTTCGCGATATTTTATTGAACCGGGTGTGACCAAGATGTATAGAGATTTGAAGCGAATTTATTGGTGGTCGGGCATGAAGAGAGACATAGCGGAGTTTGTGGTGAAGTGTCAAAATTGTTAACAAGTGAAATATGAACATCAAAGGCCTGCGGGTTACTTCAAAGAATTCCAATTCCGAAATGGAAGTGGGAAATAATAGCCATGGATTTTGTTGTTGGTCTTCCCAAGCCTTTGGGGAAATTTGATTTTATTTGGGTAGTGGTTGATAGATTGACTAAGTCAGCCGACTTTATTATGGAAAGAATATATTATAATGCTGAACAATTGGCGAAGGTTTATGTGAAAGCGATAGTAAGGTTGCATGGGGTGCCCCTTTCTATCATCTCAGACCGTGGTGCCCAATTCACATCCAAGTTTTGGAGGTAAATGTATGATGAATTATGCACACAACTCACTTTTAGTACAACCTTCCATCAACAAACAGACGGGCAGTCAGAAAGAACTAGTCAAGTGTTAGAAGACATGTTGAGGGCATGTGTGATTGATTTTGGAGGTCATTGGGATTAGTTCTTACCTTTGTGTGAATTTTCTTATAACAATAGTTATCACTCCAGCATTGATATGGCACCATTCGAGGCACTCTATGGGAGGGGCTGTAGATCACCCATAGGATGGTTTGAAGATGTAGATGTGAAACAATTGAGGGTTGATTTAGTGAAGGATGCTCAAGATAAGGTGAGGAGTATTCAAGCTAAGCTTTTAGCATCCCAGAGTAGACAAAAAAAGTATGCGGATCATAAGGTAAGAGAAATGGTGTTTCAATCCGGTGAAAATGTTCTTCTTAAGGTATCACCCATGAAAGAGGTGATGAGATTTGGTAAGAAGGGTAAGATAAGTCCTAAATACATTGGTCCATTTGAGATTCTTGAATGTGTAGGACCGGTAATGTATAAATTGGTTTTACCTCATAATCTATCAAGTGTTCATCAGATATTTCATGTATCAATGTTGAAGAGGTATTATGGTGACAAAGACTATATCATTAAGTGGGACTCAATTATGTTAGACAAGGACCTCCAATATGAGGAGGAACCGATTGCAATTCTTGATCGTGATGTGCGTAAGTTGAGCACCAAGGAGATTAAGTTCGTGAAAGTTTAATGGAAGCATCGTCCAGTTGAGGAAGCTTCTTGGGAAACCGAGAAGGATATGCAAGACAAGTATCCCCAATTGTACGTCGATTCAGGTACTACTTCATTGTTTCCTTAGCCTACTTTCCTAAGTTTGTCACTCGGGGATGAGTGATTTGTAAATTGGTATCTATTGTAACAACCGGTTTTCGTCGTTATAGAAAAACCAACGGGGAAAAATTTGGGGCGGAAAACCTTTTTCGTAGTATCTTGAAATTTCCCAACCTATTCTAGATTTGGACAAAATCGGAGTCCTTAAGGTGTAGGGAAATCTAGTAGAAATCAGATGATTTAATTATGAATTTGATTACATGAGGTGTTAGATTGTCGCGACCCGAGAGCACCCTCTAATCGTAACACATGGTACTTGACCCCGAAGGGGTCTTATACAAGACCTTAGCATAATCATCATTGCATAAAGACATTGAATAATGCGGAATTTAAAAACTTTTCACAATCAATGTCAAACTCTTTCACAATAGAAAATAGAGTGTCTAGACGTCGTCTCATTAACCATCTAGGTACAACATAGAAGTCTCAAATAGGGACCTTAGCCCTTTATAATAAAAGAGTCTCGTAATAGGAAATGCATAGAAGTCTATTAGTCTATTACAATATAAAGAAACATAAGTCGCATCATGTTGTCCTCGAAATATGAGGACATACCAAAGTCCTGGAGAATGCAATCCAAGCCTTCCCATCTTCACAATGAGAACCTACTAGTCAGAACCTACACTTAGTTGAAAAATGGAAGAAATATGGGTTAGCACGATCAATTGTACTAAGTATGGAAGCCATGCAATTAAAACCATTTAAAACATGCATAAAAGGGACTTTTGATGAAAACATGCTATTTCAAGTTAAATGCCACAATGCACATTCAAGTAATACATAATCAATCCATACCATAAGATAGAGAGACATTCATGACCATAAGTAACATCAGACTTAACCAAAGTTCATATCTTACATGTTTGAGTTCAATTAACATCATACCGTAAAGACACCACCTATGACCCCCTTTCAAGTTCACTTGTGCAATGTATATATGAAATCCCATACCCCCATATATACTAAATAAAGCCATCAAGAAGACCCAAGTGTAGTCACATACATAATCAACATCATAATAGGTGAAACCAACCTTAACATCATTTATAAGTTGCCATACATAAAGGACTCACACAAGAACTCCTCAAAGAACTCATTTGTGCAATGTCTAGGTAAAGTCTCATACCCTTACCTATACCAAGTAGTATCCCTCAAGAAGCCCTAGCTAGAGTTCATATTCATATTCATAAGTCATATTCATTTCTTAGTTCATATTCCTTAAACATAGGGAGATTAGCAATAACCGACATTGACCATATGACCTACATGGAATCCGGTGTTCTACTCCCACACCAAAAAGAGAGTGTCCTACTTGCCTAAGGTAGGACATGCATAATAGCTTCTAAGTGGATCCACTAGCTAAAACCTATGTGGGCACACAGTTAAGGGATATGGATATTGCTACTAGATACCTTGTACTACTAGCGTGCGGGTTCCCATCTGATGAGACACCGTAATGTGAACCCAACTACTAACGTTAAGGACCTATCTCATATTCATATCCGCTCGGTGCTAAGCACAATTACCTTTAAGTAACATTAAGCCTTTACTTAAGTTTATTGTTCATAGGAGAGTGCACTTAGGCATTCACCCCAAATTACATCATATTAGCTCAAGGACTCATTAGGTGAGAAAAGCCTTTCATCCTAAGAATTAAGAACATGTGAGAATGTTCCCTCATATCATAGTCATATAGTGTTTATCATAATTACCTTTCATTCAACATACCAACACTATCATAATTATAGCATAACATACATGTTCATATCATAGCATAACATACATGTTCATATCATAGCATAACATAATTGACCATATTTAGGGTTGTAGGGAAGAGGAAATCATGATTCAACTCAACAATACATAAATCAAGTAAGCACCTCCACCATAAGTGGATCAACACTTCAATATAAGAACCCCACCAATCGAAAGCCCTCATCATAGCCTTCAAGGCTTTTCTTCAAGATTCAACCCTAATTTCTTGACATTCATACATAATATATGATATCATCATAATAAAATAATGAATTACATGTAAACATACTAGATTCTCAACCTTCATTCATCAATCAAAGCATACTAGGGTTTAGATTTGAGAAGGAAGGGAACATCATGGGTCTTGTGGGGAATTGCTCAAAAACCATAAACATTACATGAATTCATCCACAAACCTTCATATATAATCATCAACAACCATTATAGATCAATGGAAATGATTTAAAAAGAGACCCACGAATTTGATTGAAAACCTAGAAGTTGGGGAACTTTGAAATACAATTTTGAGAGGGCCTCTTGGGGAAAAGATCCCAAGAGTGAAGAGCATCCATACCTTAGTTAATTCCTTGAGAATTGATGGAGAAATTCGATATCTTGGTGCCCTATATGAACCTTGGTCTCCTCCTTCAATGGTGTTCTTAGAGAATGGGTTTTGGGAGAGGGAAGTTGTATTTTGTTATTTGAGTTGTGAGTTTAGTTGAATGACTTAAAGTCTTAGGGTTAGGGTCTTATAGATGATTTTATAAAGGTAATTAATTATCTAACCACCCCTCCTAACCCTTTATTAAATAACGAACTAAAACTAAGACCACTAAACTAAAATTAAAAGTCGAAACCTAGCAGCATCTACGGTCCTCCACCTACGGACCGTGATGTGCACTTCATCGTTTGGGACTGAGGCTCCCTTTTGGGGAGATAATATTCCCCAAGCTAAGTCCCACTTACGATCTAGACCTACAATCCATAGACCAGTCTACTGGCCGTAGTTTGGGTCTCGTAAGTGCTGCTATTTTTAACAACTTTTTGGCCAAAGGTTGGGTCTTCCTCAAGGACCCCTAGGGTGGTCCTTGGGGGGTCGTACCCAGACATTTGGACCCTAAACATGAAGTTCTATTTATATAAACCATTTTTACATAATTTAGTCCTCATACATCACTCTGAAACCTTACTGCAAGACCTAAGACCACACTAGTTCAAGTTGCTAGTTTTCGGACGTCATGGTCGTTTCTTGACGTTCATGCACTAACACTTTCTTACTAAGTTAGTTACATTAGATAAGGACTTAAAACATCATTTTTATCCTTTTTAAATTACTAAACATCATATAAGGCTCTAGCTTAGGACGTTAGACCTTCGGGGTGTTACATAGATAACTCGTTAAGGAATCTGTACGACTTTACGAAATTGAATTAAGGCGAATAGAACTCCTAGAATTGATCTTAGCGTAAAGGGTATGTCCTGATCGTCATTGGTTAGAGGTGTGTTGTGAAATTGGAATTTTGGAATCCTTGAATTAGCTCTCTGGCTTGCGTAACCCGCTTTGGCGCTGGGTTTTGCCGCTCCAAAGGGGCCGCTACAGCAGGGTGATAGCCGTTGTGGCGGGCTCGACACGAATTAAAGTCATTAATAAACCCCCTAAATGACATCATTATGCACTTTTTTACTTTTAGATCTAAGTAATGAACCCCAGACGACTCCTACTCATTTTTCACCATTCTTGAGGATAAAGGTAAGTTTTTCAGTCCTTGAATCCATTTTTTTATCCGTAGAACGTAATAGAATGTGTCAATATTAATGGGGGAGGGTTGTGTTATAGATTTTATGGTGGAAACAACCCTAAATTGGATAATTGGGATCATGGGTTTTATATAGGGTTCATATAATTGTTATAGTTTCGGGTAATTAGCGAATGTTTGTTGATTCCTGTGTTATTGTGATTGTTTGTAGACCAAGAACAAGCGAAACGAATCCGGAATGGGAAAGATAAAATTTCTTAGGGTTTCAAGCTTGTTTTGAGGTAGGTGATGGTTGTGATTCTATGATTGTGTGATGTATGCTTGTTCTTGTTTCATTATGATACTTGTATATGTATGAATGTGATAATGTTGATCACACTTGTTGTAAATGAGTTAGATGAATTATCATTGTCATGAAATCATGACTTGAATGTATGATCTTAAGGATATACTTCTGTTTGTGATTGTGGTGTGTGAATGGGATAGATTGCCACGTTTCAGCATAACTAACTTGGATTGGTTACCATGTTCTGGCATAAATATGGGATCGATTGCCACGATTCGACATAAATATGGGATCGGTTTCCACGTTCTGACATGCTAACAGTTTGGGTTTAGGTTCAATGAGAGGACCAATGATGTGATATAAAATGTGAAGTTGTTCGTTGTTCATAATGTTGATAATGTTGTTTATGTTCGATATATATGCATGTAATTATATTGTTGTCTTGACTTGCTTATGTTGCACTTAGTGGGATAGCCGTGTGATCTTACCAGTACACTGCGGTTGTGTACTGATACTGCACTAGCTTTTATTTTTGTTAAGTACAAGGCATCTTCAAGCGCCTACTGATAGACCTCGCTTAGGAGATCAGTGATCATTGCTCGAATTCAAGTATGAGCCAATTCTTCCGGGCTGCCATAAGTTCTCTTTTGTTTATGTCCACCATTCCGGACTTAGAACTTTGCTCTAGTTAGTTTTAGTACATTAGTTGGGGTTGCATCCCTTCTTGTTTAGACTTGTTGAACTTAGATGTTTTGGTACATTGACTTTCAGGTTCTAGGTTATTTCTTCCGCATTATTAGTTTATTTTTGTTAGACTTTTGTTGGTGTTTGTGGGAATTCTATTTTCTTTCCTTAGTATCTTTGACTTAAATGACTTAGTTTTTAAATTAGTTGCTTGGTTGAGTTGTTGTAGTGGTTCCCCCACCGAAGTGTTAGTGTGGGTGCTAATCACGACAATCTGGGTCGTGACAGGTACCAAAATGGTGGTTCACACAGACCACGCAACATTAAGGTACCAAATGACAAAGAAATAGATCAGCCCAAGACTGATCTAATGGGTATTACTTCTTCTAGAATTTAACTTTGAGGTAAAATAAAGAAAGGGGTGTGAGAACCAAGTAGTTAACCTTCTTTCAAGGTTGGAGGCAAAACCTAGGATGATTGAAGAGAAAGACATTGATGATGCTTTTCTGGATGAGTCGGTAATGGTAATATCAACGCCCTTTGCTCTTTGGTATGCTGCTTTTGCTAATTTTATTTGTGTGTGGGTTGATACGTGATGAATTAAGTAGCCATCAATAAAGGAAATTACTATTTGATGTGAAGAAATACATGTGGGATGAACCATTTCTTTTTTGAGAATGTGCTAACTATATTATTCGATGTTGTGTGCCAGAAGTAAAAGTAAATGAAATCCTTGAAGAATGTCATTCCTGACCAGCATGTTGTGATCATAGGAGATCTCGTACAACCTTTGAAGTCTTGTAGTGCGGCAACAATTGGCCATCAATGTTTAGGGATGCTCATGAATTTTGCAAGTGTTGTGTCCAATGTCAATTACAAGGAAGCGTATCTAGAAGACATGAGTTGCCCCTTTCACAAATTCTTGAGACATAATTGTTTGAAGTTTGAGGGATTGATTTAATGGGTCCTTTTCCCAACTTTTTCGGGAATAAGTATATCGTTGTTGCAGTGGATTATGTCTCCAAATGGGTGGAAGCAATATCATTACCAAACAATGAAGCATGAAGTGCCACAAAGTTCCTAAAAAGAACATTCTCTCAGGTTTGCTACCCTAAGGGCTATCATAAGTGATAGAGGATCACACTTTTGTAACTGTCAGTTTGCAACCCTCCTATAAAATATGAAGTCAAGCAAAAAGTGGAAACACCATACCATCCACAATCGAGTGGACAAGTTGAAGTGTTGAATCGAGAAATAAAGTGTATTTTGGCAAAAATAATGAATGTCCATCATACTTACTAGTCTAGCAAGCTTGATGATGCACTTTGGGCCTATTGTACTTCAATCGAATCTCCCATTGGTATGTCACCTTACCAGTTGGTGTTTGGGAAAGCATTCCATCTTCTGGTGAAACTAGAACACAATATTTTATGGGCATTAAAGAAGATTAACATGAATTGCGATGTAGCCTTTAGAGACCGTGTGCACTAGATCCTTGACCCAGATGAATTTTTGTTACAAACCTACGAAAGCTCAGTACTATACAAGGGAAAGGTTAAGAGGTGGTATAATGCTAAGATACTACCTCGTGAGTTTCACGTAGGAGAGTTGGTTCCATTGTTCAATTCAAGGTTGAAGCTATTCCCTAGTAAGCTCAAGTTCAAATGGACTGGTCCATACACTGTCACCCATGTGCATGGAACGATGAAAATTGAAGATGAAAAAGAGGTAAGATTCATGGTTAATAAACAACAGTTGAAGGCATACTTTAGAAAAAGTCAGCATGTGCGAGTTGTTGAAGTGGTGTATTTGGATGATGTATGAAGAACATGTATCGTGTCGCGATGTTAAAGTAGGCGCTGCTTGGGAGGCAACCCAATTGTTACTCATTTTCAATAACATGGGTGTTCACATGTACATGTATTGGGTATTACGTAATATAGTGATCAACTTGGTGGTTCGTCCAACACAATAGGAGAAGCTCTAACAAGTCCACCATTTTAGAGGCTCAACTTTAGATGCATACTGTCTAGTTTGGCGAGCTTATCATCCCTTTGGTGATACGCCGACTTCATTGGGTGAACTTACTGCAGTCCGCCTAATCAGTCACGAAAACGAACGTCACACTGGTCATTTCGGCAATGCTCATGAAAGAAAGGTAATTCGCCCATACACTATGGGCGATCTTCAGGCAGCCCGATGGAAATATGGTCCTTGCTTATAGCCTTACTAGGCCATCAGGATATACTCAGCGACTCATCGATCCCAATTGGCGAACTTTTATAGTACTTACTCAGGGGTTCTTTAACCTTTATCCCCTTTATTTCAATTGACATGCATTAAGGACATTGCATTTTATTTTTTTAGGGGTGAGGGCCTTTGTGCTAATATTCCCCTTGTGCTTATATACTGTTATTTCATATTTTGAACAATTGTAGTGATTTTTGTTTATATTAAAGTGCTCTTTTGGGAATTCTATTCTTTATTTTTATCTCATTTTCTTGTGAGGTTGCAAACCCTCCCCCCTCCCCCCTTCCTCATGAGTTCAATTCATGAAATGCTTGAATTTTTCATTGATAACAATTTAAAAATTGATCTTGTTCAATATCGATGTCTTGAATAGTACTCAAAATGAACATGAAGCGTACTGTTAGTGTTGCGAGAGCGAAATCAATGTGGTTACACCTTAGACCGATCTCTTTATATTTTGTGTCGACTAGCTACATTTTATGTGAGCATTGCAATGAACATCACATGTACACTTTTGATCTTTTAAGGATCTACTAAGTGAGTGTATTTTGAAGTTCCATGTGTGGTGAGGATTACTTGAAAGAATGCATATGGAGTCCTAGAATTTGTCTTGTTATTCTAATTGTTTGAATCTTGGTGAACGTGGGACATGATCGTGGGCAAAAATTTAATGAGGGAGCCAAATAGTCCATAACGCCTTTTGTGACTACCTTGTGCGGGTGTGAATCCATGTTTGCACCAATTGAGCCTAACTTATTTTTTCATAATCAAAAGAAGCCTCTTGAGCAAAATTACCCTTATCTTCTCACCAAAAATATATTCGGAGCATTGAAATGTGTGAATAGGTGCGGACAGGAAGGAGAAATGTAAGTCGAGCGAAGGGAAAAGAAAGATGAAATGAGAGACAAATCGGAAAGTTGTGCAATAATAAGGAGCCTCTCCTTATAAAAAATAATATTGAAAATGAAAAAGAGAAGTGAATGAAATAAAAGAGGGGGGGGGGAGTTCTAAATAAATTGAGTGGCAAGTCAAGATTTTAGTTCTCAAATGAAAAAGACGAAAATTAACTTTTGAAGAGGTGATGAAGATTGCAATAATGCTTTTATAATGTATAAGTCATCAATCTAGACTGACCATGTCTTAGGCCTCAGCCCAATCACAAGCCTAAAATACCCTTGAGATCTTACACGAGTTAGGTTGTTTGATGATTGGAAAATATGGGCAAACCTTTGGGACAAACTTTGCATGTGTTTCTCTATTGAGAGAGTGAGAGTTACATTGATTCCCATTACCTTTGTTGATTTACTTTGTGAGAGAATGGTGTTGTTAATGATGTGAGGGCATTTGAATGTTGAAACACGTTCTTGCATTAGACAAGAAGCAAAAGTGAGCTTTAGTTTGTGTAGAGATTAGTTAGTCATCATATGAAGCTTTGTGATCATGATTTACGGTAACATGCTGTTGAGAGTAGTTTTCCATGGCGCTTGCATGTTAGCTCTTAGTGAGTACTGTTGTAGACACCCTTATGAAGCTTATTGCATTCTTGATCAACTTGGGGACAAGCAAAAGTTTAAGTTGAGGGTGTTGATGAGTGATAGATTTGCACTCAATAAGGTCCTTTTAGCTCAATAACTAGTGTCCTTAATGCTAACTTTGTCCCGTTCTAATCCAATATTGTTTATTTTTAGCTATGAAGACAATTGAGCAAGGCAAGGATAGATGCACAGAAACAAGGGACAAAAACACAACAAGAATTACAAACTATAGACGCCTAATGAAAAAGGTGAATCGCCGAAATAATGTGAGAGCGGCCAAAATGATAGAGAGGTGACTCAAACCTCAAGATAATTCAGCAAAGAGGGGCGACAAAGGCGATCTTCTGAATTTCATAAGGTGAGGCAAGTTGACGTCGTCGAAGTTGACAATGTTGGCAAACAAAATGATGGATCAAAGGGCGATGTTAAGAGGATATTGGAGATTTGCTAAATTGGCATAAACAAGCTCAGACGAGATCTCCTAATGAGACCCAAACACCTAAAGGTTGAAACAGGATAATAGCAAACCCGAGGATAATGAACGATTCGTCGAATGTATTTGGAGAACTGAGCTACAGTCACAAAAAGGGACACATAACTAATTTTTGGGCAAAATTTTTGGAAAGTATAAATAGTCTAGAGGAGAGAGAAATAGGGGGTTGTTTCAGACCATTCTAGAGAGAGAAACAACTCCCATTGAAAGAGAACACTTTGATTCTAGAAGATTTCATTTTTTAAACATAATTTTGAAGAATTAAAGTTGAATCCAAAGTGAGTTTAATCTTATTTGCTTGATTTCAAGTTCCCCATGAGTGTTGTCATGGAAAGTATAATCCATTTTCATTTTGTGATGGGTGGCTTAAACCTCAATCTCTTGGGGTGTGATTATGGGGTTAGGTGTTGAATTAATCTAGTGGGTTCATTGAATTTCTCTATTTTACAACCATAAATCATAGATTTTACTTATTACCTAGTGACTAATTTACGAATTGATGCAGGCAACTTAATTCTACTTTTGATCTTGTGAGGGTGCTCAAAAGAGACAATTATAAGTGGTTAATATTTTCAATAGTTGTAGTTTAGCTTAATTAATTGCATGTCTAAAGTCTTAGGTTATTTTGAATGGTAATTAGATGATACCGAAAGGAGATTCTGTGCAAGGATGAATTGAGATAGATGGAAGATTAGCTTTAAGTATCACTACCTAACTTATTTGTGATTGATTTGTTGTAATAGGAAATTCTATGAATCCCGAAATGGAATCAACATTTGATTCCCACACCCCTTGGGCTAGTTAATTTCATGACTTATATACTATTCCTGTAATGATATATTGGTGATTGAAATATTGTCATTAAAGTTGGTGGACTTCTTCATCTAATTGTTAACTCAACTCTACCTGAATTAATTGCATCCTAACTCTATAACTAAATTCTTAACCTCATACTATTCCTTGTGGTATTCGACCACGACTCTTAGTTGGGTAATTTAATTGATGAAGACCGTTCATTCCTTCAATTCATTTTAGAGAGTGATTTGAATGTTATCAGTGATAACAACATCAAAAGTCTCAGCTTTATGCCTCCCTAGGAAAAGAATAACTAGCCCTATCGGTCACCTGCAGTCTAAGTAGAACATCCACCTCCACCCTACTGAGCCGTAGGACTCCTACCAAAAGTGCTACCACCTCTACTGGGTTGACCTCTTCATCGACCCCTGGTCGAAGGTGCTAAATCTTTTGCTAGAGAAACTAAATAAGAACGTTGGGACTATGAATGAGTCTGTAAAGGACACTAATTAATTAGACAACCTGGATCCCCACACTTATAACAATACCTTGGTATGTGGTTAACTAGATAAGCTAGTGTGGCCACCTCGGCCAAAACCATATGCCATTATACTAACTGTGCACTCTCTGCTTCTGCCATAGATGCATGAACCGGTCTACAACGCTGATAGAAACTACTACCTCTATGTGAACTCTATCCTCCAGATGAGGCACCAGAAAACTGACCAGATGATCGGGCACTTTTGGGCTCCCCGAACTTCTCTAAGACGATGACCTCTACATCCTTGGTTGTGCTCACAATGGACTGAAAGAAGGACCCTCTCTAGCTGCTTTGAAACATACCATCTTGAAGAGAAAGTCAACCCTCTCACAATTCTTCACACTCTCTCTTCCTCATCATGAACAATAGTCATATCATGCCTAGAAAGCTCACAAAAGTGGGTCTCGTACTCATAATAGTTGAACTGCCCTATCTTAGATCTTCAAATCTCAGGCGAATCTCCTCACTCATGTTCCACAGGATGAAGTGATCCTAAAATTCACTAAAAACATTTCCCATAAAGTGATCCACCACTCTCTGGCCAGACGACTAAGCTGAAGTGAAACAAAGCGAACACCAAAAGTATGCACCATACCCACTGCTTCAAGAATCTAATGGCATAAATTCAAGAACTTGTGAGCATCCTGACTCTTACCACCCTGAAACATGGGTGGTTTCGTCTGCTTAAACCTCTCGTAACATTATTTCTCAGTTGTCATCAAAATAACCTCAAGAGCTGTTTGAACACCCATAATTATTGTCGAAACCACCGGTTGTTCGCCCACCTGATCATAAATTCTCGAAGTCTACTGCTGACCTAGGGTTTTCACCCCTAATCCAATTTTAGAACCATGTGGTGTACCTGTCGCACCACTCTGAGAGAATTTCTCTAGCACACCAAACATCCTCAACCTATGGCTCATGAGAAATCTCTCTAGCTCTACATCTAGCTAGTGCTGCTCCATAAGCATGTACTCAAGTTGTTGCTAATCCACAAGCATGACCTCTATCTTGGGCCCTACTTATACCCATAATAAGAGTCTAAGTGAACGTGAGGATCTTCGCTTTCGTGAATGAGGTTTCACTTTCGCGAATATCAAAATCGCAACCCATGGTTCACTTAAGAGAACGCACTTGCCTGAGACCTTGCTTTCGCGTCTAGGGTCTCGCTTATGTGATTCGCAATAGCAAAACACCCTTTGCAAAAGTGAAGCACACTAGTACCAGGATACCAACTATTCTTAAAATATCGAAAGGACCATTGGGATTCATTTGGAATCCCACACTGTCACGACATGCCACATAACACCCCTAAAGGCACTATGTAAGCCACTTAGCATATCATGACATAAGTAAAGAATAATAAAGATAAAAAATGAATTTTCAAGTCTTTAAGAAGTTTTCATAAAAGCAAAGCGGAAGTCTAAACATAATCTCATTTAGCCATCTATTACAATCGAAGTCTCAAAAATAGGGTCATAGCCCTTAAATAGAAATATGAAAAAGTCTAGTACAATGAAAGGAAAAGAACAACAATATATCACTTGTCCTCGGATCCATGAGAACATACCACAAGCTTTGGAGAATAGTCAATCCAAGCTTTGAACTAGAAGGACGATTACCTCAAACGCCGGAACCTACACTTTGTAGAAAAATGTAGAAGAAATATGGGTTCCTATAAAAAATGCACTACGTATTGTAGCTATGAATGAAAACCTATAAACATGCTAAATAGGGACATTTTAATTTAAAACTATGCACTTTACCAAGTCTGGAGCTCATTATGAAAATTTGTGTAAAAGCATAAGATACAAGCATATTCAACATATTGATCATCTCCTCATAATGGAAACGAACCATAAGTACCCTCAAAGCATCCTTGTGCAATGTATGAATAAGATCCCATAATCCTACACATACTAAGTAAAGCTTACTAAGTGATTATAGTTCATAACTTCAACTCTTGTTCATACTATCATAGTGGGATTAGCTTTAACCTACATAGACCATGAGAGCTCAGTACTACTCCCAAAAATATACTTAGCTCATATTTTTTAAAAACAAACTTCTTTCTTTGATTTGAGATAATTACTCAAAACTTAGCTTAAAAGTTCTCTTGGAATCAATGTTCCCTTTTCTTGCTCAAATGTGAAAACATTTATAAACTTCTTTGGGAATACTTAGTACCCTAATAGCTTTTGAGAAATGAACTCAACTCTTTACTCTTTGCTTAACTTGAAAACTTGACTCTTAAAAAATGAATTTAAAACATTGTTAAAGACTCTTGAAAACTTTAAGAAACTTTGCTTTGAGTTGCTTCTTAACTTCTAGACTTGACTATTGACTTCTTTGACTTTAATCTTAACTTTCCTTGAATTGGATTATGGATTCAAGGTTCATGATCTCATGTTTATGGATGATTTCATGATGTTTAGATATACCTTAGAGTGTTGGAATCAACTAGAAAACATAGGTACATTGCTAAGGAACACGTACGAAAAGGTGGGGAGCGAATGGGGTGAACTGGCGTCCCTGACGCTCTGAGAGGTGCGGGGCGTAATCCCTCAACATTCAAGGACTTGTCTGGGGAGCTCTGGCTGGCACGGCGCCCCAAGGGTGAACATTCAGGGACCCTTTTGGGGCACGCTGCCTGGCGCGACACCCCAACCCTATAACCAGATGTTTGATGACTTTTGTTTTTCGTTTTCATCTCTAAATCCTCTAAACTCTAATTGTTCTTTGCCCAAACACTTAGGATCATTAGTACCCTCAATACCCAATAGATTTAACACGAAAAACAACCCAGAAACATGAATCAAATCAACAAGAATTCAACAATGTTCTTCAAGACCTTCACTTCCTTAACATTCAAACAACTCCAATTTTGCTGAATTGAAACAAGTTTGGCGTGTGGGTGAACTAACATAACATTATGTGATCTCACATACCTTGTAGGGATCACCCCCGATGAATTCCACTTGCAAAGCTTGAACGTTCTTGGCTATTTCTTGATTTCTCTCCTCTTTTTTCTTCTTTCTTCTCCTCTCTAAGCCCTAGCGTAAATTCTATTTTTTCTAACTGAATAAAGTGTTGTTTTACCCCAATTAATTGCTAAAAACAAAATAGGGAAATTAGGTAAGGAAAATACTAGTTTACCCTTCAAATATCCAGATTTGGACTTTCCTTAATCCAACAGACCAATTTCCAAAGGGCATAACTTACTCATACGAACTCGGAATCGCGCAAACTCGGCGGCGTTGGAAAGATCATTCCAAGAAATTTCCAACCAGATCTGGAAGTACACCTAACTCATCCTGATCTAGGAATTATGGCTGTTTGAAGTTGACCAAAAACTCACTTTTCCTAACTTAAACAAATTTCCAGATTTGTCACTATTTCCAAAAATGATTATTTCAAGTTCTTAGCTTCTTCCTAGCTATTCCAAATTGTGAGATGTTACAATATCTCTCCCTTGGGAACATTTGTCCTCGAATGATATTATTCTTACAAGGCTCAGGGTGTAACATCAAGTTCAAACACCCAACAAGCAGCAAATGCAAACAAACAACATGCTCACTCATAATTTAAAGTGTACTAAGAAAAGAATTAGCACCTTGGTCTGCATTTTCGCCGGACTCAAAGAAATGTGGATATCTTTTTTCTTCATATTCTCTTCAGCTTCCCAAGTAGCTTCCTCAACAAATTGGTTCCTCCGAAGGACATTGACTGATGCTACTTCCATTGTCCTCAACTTGCGAACTTGGCGATCGAGGATCTGAACTGGAATCTCCTCATACGATAAGTTGTCCTTGATCTCAATATTTTCAGTTAGCATGAGCAATGAAGGATTGCCCATGCACTTCTTTAACATGGAGATGTGAAACACCGGATGAACCGCTGCTAGCTCTTGTGGTAGCTCTAACTCATAAGCTACATTTCCCATCCTTTTGGATATTCGATAAGGCCCAATATACCGGGGACTAAATTTCCCCTTCTTACCAAACCTCATAACAACCTTCATGGTGAAACCTTTAGATATACCCAATTATCTACTTCGAACTCTAACGACCTTTTCCTAACATCAGTGTAGGATTTCTGACGACTCTGTGCCGTTTTCAACCTCTCTTGAATCAGTTTAACCTTCTTCATAGCTTGATAGACTAAATCTGGTCCTATCAACCCTACTTCATCAACTTCAAACCATCCAATAGGAGATCTGCATCTTCTCCCATAAAGAGCTTCATAAGGAGCCATTTGGATGCTAAAGTTGTAACTGTTGTTGTAAGCAAACTCAATGAGAGGTAGCTGATCATCCCAATTTCCTTTGAAATCAATCACACAAGCCCTCAACATATCTTTTAATGTCAGAATACTGCGCTCTACTTGCCCATCAGTCTGAGGATGAAAGGCAGTACTTAAGTTCACCTTTGAACCCAAGCCTTTCTGAAAAGATTTCCAGAACTATGCAGTAAATTGTGCACCTCTATCTGAAATAATGGAGACTGGGACTCCATGAAGTCTTACCACCTCTTGAATATACAACCGGGCATAATCTTCTACTGAATGGGAAGTCTTTACCGGCAGAAAATGGGTTGATTTTGTCATTCTGTCGACAATCACCCAAACATAATCATTTTGTCTGCGAGACCTTGGCAAGCCTGTGATGAAATCTATATTAATCATCTCCTACTTCCATTCCGGAAGTTCTATATTCTGCGCCAAACCACTGGGCCTTTGGTGCTCTACTTTAACTTGTAGGCAGTTTTGGCACTTAGCAACAAATTATGCAATGCCCTTCTTTATACTATTCTACCATGAAACGACCCCAAAAATGCCCGAAAATGTGCTTCGAAAACACCTATAATTGTAATTTCCATATATCTCAAAATCCGTGCATGATTTCAGAAATTCGACTTCATATTCTTATTCAGGGGGTCAAATTGAGTGGGAAATGGGTCT
>JAJOOF010001469.1:0-54682 GCA_029582545.1 Solanum lignicaule | reverse complement strand
CTAGCTTTTAGGTAAGAAACAAATTGACCTCTAGGCATAGAATTTCCCCCCTTCAATCGAGGATAGGCTCATTTGGAAACTGAAATTTGACTACTCTAGTCCTATAATCAATAGAGGCGTAACAAGAATGCTACCAATCCATACCCAAGATGACATCAAAATCTATCATGTCAAGCTCTATCAAATCAACCAAGGTAACTCTATGGGACAAGGAAATGAGATATCTTTTATAAACCCTCTTAGCCACCACAGAATCACCAACATGGGTAGATGCAGAAAAAGGTTCTAACAATACATCGGGAAGCATATCAAATATCATAGCTACATAAGGAGTCACAAAGGACAAAGTATCACCCAGATCAAATAAATTACACACATCTATATGAAAAACTTTTAACATACTAATCACCGCATCCGGGGAACTCTCTTGATCACTTCTGGTTTTTAGAGCATCGAAACAGTTTTCTTAGGAGCATTCCTACCCGAACCACTTGGAACGGATGAAAGGTATGGTTGAGCCCAATGATGACCATCTCCATCATTCTTAGAAACCGAAGGACAATTCCTTATTTTGTGATCCGTGTTTCCACAACCAAAGTAAGCATTAGAACCCACTAGACACTTCCCTTCATGATTTCTCCCACATTTAGCACAAGTAGGCATAAAGACCTATTACCATCTCCTTTAGGTTTTGGGTTAGACACCCTTTCATTATTAGGCCTTGGAAGACCAATTGAATAACCTTGCCTGGAGAACTTTTACCGAAACCTTGAACGACCCCGTCTATCGGATCTAGAATGTGAATAGTTACCATCATCCACTCTTGCTAACTTTGCCTCTCTAGATCTTTCCTTGAAATTTTCCTCCTCAATTTTTTGGGCATGCACCATAAGGCGAGAAATATCCACATCATGGACAAGAATAGTGGTGCGACACTCTTTGACTACTATTTCAGACACTTCCGACACTAACTTACTTATGTTGGCCTTACTATCCACCACAATGGAAGGAGCATACTTGGATGGTTGAGTGAACCTCAAAGTGTATTCCGTTACAGTCATATTTCCTTGCCTAAGGATGAAGAACTCAAGTAACATGTCCTCTCTCATCTCTAGAAGGAAGAATCTGTCAAGAAAAGCAATTCTGAAACTTTCCCATTCTATGGGACCCGCTTCCACCTGCCTTACCTTATTCCACTGATTAAACTAAATTTGAGCAACCCCTTTGAGTTTGTAAGCGGCTAGTTTCTCCTTTTCTACTTGAGTCACACCCAAAACAGCAAGCACCCTATAGATCTCTTCGATAAACTCTTGAGGCTCTTCCTCAACTTTGGAGCCATAAATTTGGGAGGGTTCATTCTTGTAAAATCCCTCGCTATTGCCGCCGCTGTACCCATATTTGGGTTTACAGGGCTACCACTTCTCTATTGTCTTGTGCCATCACCGCTTGAGCCAACACTTGTAATGTCAACCTAAACTCTGCATTAGTCACATTCTCATTCAATGAGTCAACCAGAACTTGAGGAGGAGCTTGGGTAGGAACCTGAGGAGGAACCTCTTGCTTAACATTGTCTCCCTCTATCCTTCTTGCCTTAGCCCTTCTAGTATTCATATCCTAAAAACCATCGGGCATGGATTAGAAGAAAGACTTATAGAGTTAGACTCCATGGCACGACTTAGAGAAGTGAAGAAATGAAGTTTCCTAAACATCTAATTGCCTCTCATTCATAAATGTGGTGTGCTTCACACTTATGAACAAGACTCTACTAGACGTGGTTTGAGACCTTGTGCTCTGATTACAAAGTTTGTCATGACCCAAGGGTACCCCCTAGATGTCACAAGGCGTACAAGACCCTGAGAGGCCTCATACAAGCCACTTAGCATATCATAACATAGAGTAATAGAGGAAAATAAGGTATAGGCATAAGATTATTTGACTAAGGCGCACCACCTTAAGTGGAATGGAGCAAGGAGTTATCCACTAAATGATAGAAAGGCTACCTTCTCAATGATGAAGACTTCTTTCAATATAAAGCAAGGTGTAAGAAAGCTTCTTTCCGACCATACTTACCTAGCATAAATGAGCGAGAATTTAAAACTTTTCAATACAATCGAAGTATTTTATAAAAACAAGCAGAAGTCTAACATCATTGTCTCAAACTATCTAAATAACATGAATAAAGTCTTCGGACACATCCTATACAATATTCCAAGACATAAAAGAAAAAGAACATAAAGGAAAGTGGTGATCACATCGTCGAACACAATGAGGACTCACCAAAACATCACTTGTTTAACAACAAAGCTATCCACGAGTGTAAGAATTCAATGTCGCCGGACCCTACATTTGATAATAATTTAGGCAATAGTATGCGTTAGTACAATCAAGTACTAAATAAAATGGCTAGAATAAACAGCATAATCATAAGCATTAGTCAACATAAGACATAAGGCATAAACATAATGATGACATGATAAACTTCATAATGAAAGAGGGATACTCCCTCAAATAACCTCACTTAACCTTAGCAAAGACTTAGGTCATCTGCCTCTAGTCAGGTTTACATCATGGAAGGCATATCTAGCAACACTCCAAGCAAATCAACGTCATAACATAATCACATTAGTCATACTTACTTTTAAAGACATGGGGATTCGTCTCAATGCCTAGCTTATAAAGGCTAATGGGTATTTGTCTCTTGCCTTACATACTTTAAGAATGTTGGTACTCGCCTCCACAATCACATCATATGACACGAGTACTTGGCTCCACATCATTTCATAAGGAGCATGGGTACTCGCCTACATGTTCATTCATCATAGTGGGAACATGGGGACTCACATCTTGTTCAATTTTAAGGAGTATGGGATTCACCTCATATCATTGCATATGGAGGTCAAGGGTAATCGCCTCTAGCCTCATCATTCATTAAGCATTGTAGTCTAGATTCATTTTAGGTGAGAAATCCTTTCAACCTATAATAATTCATGTGAGTAAACCTTTCACATTCATTCAATAATGCGTATCAATTCATTATGGGAAGTATCCCTTCCATACTACAACATCAACAATCAACAATTCATAGTCTAAGCTTTACTCTTAAAGCACTTAGCATCATATTCATCATATATGCTTCAATCACAAGCAATTCTAATCATGATTCATCATTCCTATAAGGATATATCTAACCCGTAGAGTTTCCCTCACATGGCATCAAACCCAACTATATCATTTCAACCCTAAAATCATAGGATAGGTATGGGCACATGTAATTTCATCCTAAATACATGCAATTCTATCAATGCAATCATAAACAATCATAATCCACTCAATTCGATCAACATTCATCATAACCCACAACATTAGAAGAAATCTTAACTAGAATTGGGAAATTCTTCTTCAAATTGTGGAAATCTAGGAGACTCCATGGGAGGAAGGATCCCATGGATGAAAAGACATCATACCTTAGTTACAATGCCCAAAAATCTTGAATATTAGGAGACTTGACCTTGATCTAGCTCCAAACTCTTCTTTCTTTTTCCAGCTTCTAGAGAGAGAATATTTGAGAGTTTTGGGTTTTCATTAGAATTTTGAGAGAATGACTTAAATGGTCGACTTTGGGGGTTAAAAATACATATATATGTGTTTTAGACTTAGGAAAAATGACACCACTTCAATTTAATTAAAGCTGGAAAAGATCCTTAAGTCCCTAAAATAACTTTCCAGACCTAACCCACGAGACCACGACCGACGAACCGTGGATGGACCTATGGTCCGTCCTGGTCAGTCATCGTTTAGTCAGACACTTTGGGCCATCGACGAATCCCCCAACCACTGGCCATTAAACCATCCACGGGGTGTGGGTCCTAGAGGTGGTTCACATGCTTCAGGCAGTTTCCATGGTGACCATCACGAGGCTCACCTACGGAGCGTGGGTCCAACCACGAGGAGTGGGTGGTTTTCATTGGTGACACCTGGAACTTCTAGCAATTTTTCCAAGCTTTTCTCTTTAGGCTACGGGGTGTTACAAGCACCCTCAACTAAGACCTTCACTAAAAGATACCTCCATAAAGTTTTCACGAAAGCAACTTCCTTATTCTTCTATTTCTTAACTTGCCGGTCTAAGATCTCATATGGGCCTCTAAAATGGGGACTAAACTTCCCAAACTCATTACACCTTTCAAGGTGAGAATTTCAAGCAACCCAAATCATGAACATTAGGAATACTCAACGAGCTTTCTCTCTAAGCACACCATCTCATCCTTGGGAGAAAGCCTAAACGGACTGTCTAAACACCGTTTATTTAAATTCTGGGATCGGATTAATTTACCACTAAACTTTCACATCCATTACACAAGATGATTCTAGACCCAACAACATACTCAAAACTCATAACTATCATAGCGGGTTCTACTATCCATAAGATAATAACAATAATGCAGCCCATTTATACTAAAGACAACATCAAAGTCTAGCATATCAAATCTATCAAGTTACAAAATACAAAGCAACACCGCAATCTAATAAAGAATAAAACACATACCGGTAGTCACATCCGAAGGGAATTCTTGTTCACCTCTAGCTTGGAGAGCATGGAACCTATTTTTCCTTGGAGCATTCCCATCTGACCCACTAGGAGCAACTTTCTTACCCTCTCTCTCCTTTGCCTTCATAATTGGACAATTCCTCATTTTGTGGCCACATTCACCACAACTAAAGCAACCCTCTAGTCCGACTAAACATCTCTCCTCATGTCTTCTTTCCACATCTAACACAAGCAGGCCATAGGGATTCACTACTAATTCCTTACGGTTTAGAGTTAGACTTCCTATCTTCATTATACCTTGGAACATTGGAGGAGTTTTCCTCGAAAAACCTTTGATGATGCTTAAGACGAACATGTCCATCGGACTTTACATAAGGAGAATTATTGATGAGTCCACAAATTGAACTCATTTAGGGCAATATTTTGATAGAATTAGTGTCCTCAAATGCATATTTTATCTCAATATCTGATGTAAATCCTTAAGTTTCAGGTATTTGGAGTTTGAGGCAAAGCATGGACACTACTTGACAAGAAGGAACAAGGCGGATGAAAATAACGAAGAAATGAAGGCCTGAAGATCGTCGAGCCCTATTGGCGAGTCGCCAATCGGCCTGGAGATCGCCTTTTGTTCTAGTGTGCTGAGCCTTGAAGGAGAAGGTCAAGTCTGTGATGAAAATAAGCAGTCGGCGCGTCACCGAGCAGTTCCGCGAGGCAGTACTTCTATCGTCCAATACCTCAAAATGCAAGAATGCTGAAGGCAAAAGCAGGAAGGCGATGAAATTGACCAAAAGGTGGATCACCAAGCGTATCAGTGATCCCGACTAAATATGCTGAATGGTCCTTCGCAGCACAAATTTTCAAACACTATAAATAGTTGCTAAAAATTTCTAGCTTAAATCACTTCTATTATTCTAACTTTTTACAGTTTTTGAGAGAGTGTAAGTTTTAGAAGGTTTTGGAGACTTTGTTCTAAGACCTTCAAGATTCAAAGGGTTTCAACTCTAACAAATTGGACGTGGGTTTCGAAGGTTCTTCACTCTTGACATGTTTTAAGACTTAATTCTTCATACCCAGTTGATGGAAAGTGATATTGGTATAAATGTTTATCTCTTTTACATGTCTAGCTAAAATCTCAATCCTTGGGGTGTGATTTTGTGAATATGGGTTAAATTATCTATTGGGTCTTGCTTGTTGATGGTTTATTTCTTGTTTAAATGTGATTTCATTTAGTTGTTGTGTATGAACTTAATGGGATTTTAGTTGAAAATACGATTTCATCTTAGTATTTTTGGCTTGCTCGAAAGAGAGGTCATAAAACTAAAACAACTAAATTGATAGTCGGTGGGATTGGGTCGACATGGGTTCAGCTCGAGAGAGTGAATGGGCAAAGGTGGAGGTTGTGCTTAATGCGGCAGGTTGGTGTTCGAGAGAAACCGAGTTGATTTGGGGTAAGTTGCTCGAGAGAGAATTTACCCCACTATAGTCTAGCCTAGCCACAAATGTTCAACAATTTATTATCAAAAGCATGTACCCGATAGTCTAGTTTATCCCGTATTCCTATCACTTCCCAAGAATCCCGTCTCTATATCTAGTTTCTTTATATTTTTTCTATTTTTAGTTGTTAATTAATGCAAACCCCCATTGATAACTAACGCTTGCGTCACCCCTTAGATTTAGTATGTTTATACTCGATAATGTTTAAAGCTATGACTAATTAAAACTTGATTTTATTTTTCTATTAATTCTCAAAACAACTCCCTGTGGGAACGATCCCAACCCTTGGTTGGGTTATATCACTACACGCGATCGTTTGGCACTTGAACCGAAATAGTGTCAGTTGATTACGTTGAACATCAAAATGGTGCCGCTATCAGGGAGTAGTGTTATTTGAGAATTTGTAGTTTAGTAAAATTTTTGTTCTTCTTAGCTATAGTTTTACTTACTTAATTTTTAGTTTTGTTTTATTGGTTTGAGCTTCGAAATAGAGGAGGTGAGTAGGTCGAGCAATACTCACGAGCAAATGGAGTTTCCTCCATTGGAAGTAATGTTGTTCCGGGATCACAAACTAACCTTCAAACAATTGGAAGGTAAATGGATCCATGAGACATGGGCAAGGTTTAAAGATCTGATAACTCAATGCCCAAGTCATGAAATTCCCGATATAGTCCTCCTTGACTGTTTCTACAGAAGTGCTGGTCTCGGAAACACGGTGTTGGCAGATCAAATCATTCTGGGTGGCATTGCAAAATAGCCATATGCGATAGCAGTCCAACTGCTTGATCACATGGCCGAGAAAAACCAAGAGGTAGAAAAGGACTTCATGATGGTCGCACTGATGACTCAGATGGATAAGTTGACAAAAAGGTTCGAGAGCTTGATGTCCAGTGCATCAAGAAAGACCGTTATGTCCCTCCCCATGAGCGAAGAAAATCAAAGAATAAAGGGGATGGACAAATTGAAGCAATGCTCACGCTCCTTCTACAAAAATCTAATACGCAGGATAGGGTATTAGAGGAACTCAGGGAGAATGTATTGTTATTGAACCATATGTCAACCTCCCATGCCAGGCTCATTCAGCTACTAGGGTCCCAAATGGACAAAGTGCTAAATAAGCATTATAAAGATCCGAAAAAGAGGTTGCCTGATTAAATTGAGGTAAACCACACTAGTGGAACTTGAGCATGGACGTGCGTCATGCCACGACGTTACCTAAGGCGTTGTTTGGGAGGCAACCCAAAACCCCTTATTACTTTCTATTTATGTTTTGGTAGAATAATGGTGTGTTGTTTGTACAGGTTGATGTGTGGAAAGTGTTCGAAAAAATGCAGAATGGCGGGCAATAATTCCAGTCGGGGAGTCACCGAAGAGGTCGGTGAACACGACCTTATCCACCGTTTGACTCAAGACATCTTCAAATTAGAGTCTGTAAAACTCGGCGAGCCTAGGGAAATTATTGGCGAATCGCCGACAATGTCGGCGATCTCGATGGAGACCACCGTTGGGTGCCCCACACTCACTGGAGGTTCTGTCGAATTTGGAGAGGTAACTGAACACCCTCGAATAGCCGAGAATATAGGCGAGCTTGACTATTGTCGCAGAATGGGCGAAAACTGGACGGTTTTGCAGACCGCAGGTTTAAAGGTTTTAACCTCATTCACTTTCCCTCACTTTTTATCTTCCCAAACTCACACCCGCACGCTAGTTCCTATATTTTCGCATTTTTAGTGTTGATTTGTGATCGGAATTGGATTATATTGCTGCTTAGCATTTCAATCTTCTCTTTATCGACACAGAAGGTTAGTTTTCTATGCCCCAATTTTATTTTATCAAAATTTATACTCATTTGCAGTAGCCTGATCTTGTTGAAGTGTTCTGATCCTGCCTGATAGGACTAGATTGTTTACATACATGATTTAATTTGATAATCTTGTTCGAGTTGTTGTGACTGTTCAGTTCCCGTAATTTCATGCCTTAAACTGGATTAAAATTTGAAGGGTTATGTTTGGGTGTTATAGGTCCTACCTTAATTGTACTGGTGCATGCTTTGATTTTGTTTTTGGGGGTTGCAGGGTTGAATTCGAGAGTTGGGTTGAAAATAGGTACGTTGGGCCGTTTGGCGAGCTGGGTCGAGCTCGCTAAACCACTCGGCGGTTTTGCTAATGTCCCTATCTCGCTTTTGATTTTGTGTTTTATTTGATGATTGATTCTGTACCTTTCGGTGAGAAGCTTGAAGTCGCCAAAAGCATTCGGCGACTCGCCGAAAGTCTTCTCTTTCACCCTCTATCTGCACCCTTTAGCCTTTGTGCACTGGAACTTTCGGTGATCTTATCTTTGTTCACCGAAGGCTAATGGCGATACGCCGAGTGGTTTAGCCATCGCCTATTTGCTGTAATTTTAGAGCTAATCCTTTAGGTGAGCTCGATCTAGCTGGCCCAAGAAATTTGGCGAGTCGCCCTCTAGTTTGGCGAGTCTGTTTGAAATAGTTCTGATGAGCTTTTGTTTAAGTTTCTCTAACTTCTCTTTGAGATTTTGTAGACATGAGTAAATCAAAAGTTGCTAAAAGAATAACGCCAGCTTAAGAAAAGTCCAAAGTGATTGCGGTAAAGGAGGATGCGGTTACGTCAGAAGGAAAAGTTTCGAAACTACCCACAACTACTGAGAAAGGCAAGGGAGAGAGGCCCACTTCTGCCAGGAAAACCATTACCCTGGACCTTAATATTCCTTCATGGGCTAGGGTATTCTACAGGGAAGTGCATGTCTTTCTGGCAGACTCAGAGTCAACAAAATCTGGTAAAGCTGGCTCTTTCGAGGTAACTCCGAGCACTGATGCCCAAGTACAGACTGCTACACCGGGCACTGTAGGCCTAAAAGATGGAGAGACTGCATAGACAGGATCCTTTCTTTACCTCCATCTCTGTCTTACTTTCCTTCAGTTTTGGATACTTTACTTCATTTGCATTTGAGGAAAAATGGTTTTTATTTGTGGTGGGTTGAGGCCCACCTTTTATGTGAATATTGATGTTTGTGTTTTGTTTATATTTGGGTCGTTGTGCTTAAAATTGTGTTTTACACTGCCTTTTACAGATGTTTGAGCTTGTGGTTACTTTTATTTTAAAATGTAAATGATTTAGACCCTGCCAAATTATTCGCCCACTCTTGTATGTACTTGAATGTGGCTGTTCTTCAGTAAATTTTAGTCTCGGTTTCGATCAATATCGATGACTCAAATAGATCTCATAATCGAACGAACATGAATGTGCGACTACGCTGAGACCAAGTGAAGTTACATAGTCAATATGTGAACTCTTTGCATTTTGTTGTGACTAGCCAACTATCAAATTGATTCTCTTGTGATGAGCGTTGCACACTATCGAAAGTGTGGAGTCATGTTTGACTTTGGTGTCAATGCCTTTTGTGATGAGCTTACTGTGAACCATGCATGATAACACCTAGAATTTGCCCCGTTGGTCCGATCGACTATGTAAGTCTATCTCTTGATATGATTTTAGGCAACTTCGAAGAGTGTGAGCTAATTTGACATATACCTCTCTTGTGGCCTACCTTGTGAGTGTGTGAACCTCTTTTGAACACCCCTTGAGCCTTACCTTTCTGTAGAAGAAATTTGATGAAAACATGACCTTTCTAAATCCGCTACCTATAATCCTCGTGGTTTGTGGTTGATTGAATAGCCAACTTAGGCCAAAAGCCTAAGTTGGGGGTGTGGTGAAAAGAGAAGGCAAGTCAAGAAGTGCAAGAAAAGTCCCCTTTAACCTATGGTGTTGAAAAAACAAATGGAACCCCTCTATACAAAAAAAGAAAGAAAAGAAAGAAAAAGAAAAAGAATGAAAAAGTTGTGGAATAAAGTACAAAAGAAATGGGTGTTCCGAACAATCCATGGAAGTGAATAATCGGACGACATATGAGCACTAAAGAAAATGATGAAAGAAGAGGAATGGGAGTGTTGAAAGCACCACATTTCATGAGGATGAAAGTCACTGAGCCTAAATGACCATACATTTGCACTCAGCCCCATTACAAGCCTTGAAAAGACCTTTTTGATCTTGAGTGAGCTGAAATAATTGTTGATTGGAAAATACGGGCAAACCTATGGGTGAAAGCATACATTGTGTTCTTCTTTATGAGAGTGAGCATTGCATTTGATTGCGGAACTTTAAATGATTAAACCATTTTGTGTGAATATGGAATAATTCTTGGTGTGAGGATATTTGAATACCTTTGTTGAGCTCGAATTTGCATTTGAAGCAAGTACAGTGAGCTTGAGAATCTTTGATAATAGTGTGTCACAACTTGAGTCTTTGAGTATACAATTTATCCTTGCATGAGTAAGTTGAGTCTTGTCGTGCACATTCATGAGTGAGTCTTGTGTAGCACTATTTGAGACATCCTTTTGAAACTGCTGAACTTGAGTTTTACTCGAGGACAAGCAAAAGTTTAAGTTGGGGGTGTTGATGAGTCCAAAAATTGGACTCATTTAGGGCTATATTTTGATAGAATAAGTGTACTCAAATGCATATTTTGTCTTAATATCTAATGTAAATCCTTAAGTTTCAGGTATTTGGAGTTTGAAGCAAAGTATGGACACTAGTTGGCAAGAAGGAACAAGGCGGATGAAAATAACGAAGAACTGAAGGCCTCAAGATCACTGAGCCCTGTTGGCGAGTCACCGATCAGCCTCGAGATCACCTTTTGTTCCAGTGTGCTGAGCCCTGAAGGAGAAGGTCTAGTCTGCGATGAAAAGAAGCAGTTGGTGTGTCGTCGAGCTATTTCGTGAAGCAGTACTTCTATCGCCCAATGCCTCAAAACGCGAGAATGCTGAAGGCAAAATCAGGAAGGCAATGAAATCGACCAAAAGGCGGATCGCCGAGCGTATCGGTGATCCCAACTAACTGCACCAAATGGTTCTCTGCAGCACAATTTTTCAAACACTATAAATACTTGTTTTAAATTTCTAGCTTAGATCACTTCTATTATTCTAACTTTTTATAGTTTTTGAGAGAGTGTAAGTTTAAGAAGGTTTTGGAGACTTTGTTCTAAGACCTTCAAGATTCAAAGGGTTTCAACTCCAACAAATTGGACTTGGGTTTCGAAGGTTCTTCACTCTTTATGTGTTTTAAGACTTCATTCTTCATACCCAGTTGATGGAAACTGATATTGGTATAAACTTTTATCTCTTTTACATGTCTAGCTAAAACCCTAATTCTTGGGGTGTGATTTTGTGAATATGGGTTAAAATATCTATTGGGTCTTGCTTGTTGATGGTTTATTTATTGTTTAAATGTGATTTCGTTTAGTAGTTGTTTATGAACTTAATGGGATTTTAGTTGAAAATATGATTTCATCTTAGTATTTTTGGCTTGCTCGAGAGAGAGGTCGTAAAACTAAGACTACTAAATTGATACCTGGTGGTATTGGGTCGACATGGGTTTAGCTCAAGAGAATGAACCCTAGTCCTTTTCCCACACATTCAGCTCGAGAGAGTGAATGGGCTAAGGCGGTGGATGTGCTTAATGCAGCAAATCGGTCTTCGAGAGAAACTGAGTTGATTCGGGTAAGTTGCTCGAGAAAGAATTTACCCCCACTATAGTCTAGCCTAGTCACAAATGTTCAACAATTTATTATCAAAAGCATGTACCCGATAGTCTAGTTTATCCCGTATTCCTATCACTTCCCAAGAATCCCGTCTCCATATCTAGTTTCTTTATATTTTTGCTATTTTTAGTTGTTAATTAATACAAACCCCCATTGATAACTGACGCTTGCGTCACCCCTTAGATTTAGTATGTTTATACTCGATAATGTTTATAGCTATGACTAATTAGAAATTGATTTTATTTTTATATTAATTCTCAAAACCACTCCCTGTGGAAACAATCCCAACCCTTGGTTGGGTTATATCACTACACACGATCGTTTGGCACTTGAACCGAAATAGTGTCAGATGATTACATCAAACATCAATTATCATCATCTCTAGACCTCTTTTTCTCTCTAGCTCTCCCTTTTAGTTTCTCCTCTTCAATTTGTTGGGCATGAGTCATAAGTCAAGCAATATACATGTCACCAATGAGCATGGTAGTACGACATTCTTTCACTAGTAGATCGGACACTCCTGACACAAACTTACTCATTCTCGACCTAGAGTCGGCCACTAGGGATGGAACATATTTCAACAATTGAGTAAGCATTAATGCAATTTCCTTAACACTCATTTTACCTTGCCTAAAGTTAATGAACTCAAACACCAAAGCCTTTCTCATCTCTAGAGGGAACAACCTATCAAGAAAAGTGATTTTGAACCTTTCCCACTCTATGGGACCCATTCCTACCGGTCTAGATTATATCCATTCGTTAAACCAAACCTGTGCAACCCCCTTGAGGTTCTAAGCGGCCAATTCCGCCTTCTCCGCTGAAGTAACCCCCATAATGTCTAACACCTTATAAACCTTATCTATAAACTCGTGAGGATCTTCCTCAATTTTGGATCCATGAAATATCGGAGGATTCATACTCATAAATTCCCCACTCTTGACGCCACCGTACCCACATTTGGATTCACGGTGGCTACCAACTCTCTATTCTCTTGTGCCGTCACAACTTCGGCTCACACTTGGAATGCCAACCTTAACTCCGTATTAGTCACATTCTCACCTATAGGGTCAACCAGAGCTTGAGGAGAAGCTTGGGGAGGAACCTCTTGATTCATATTGTCTTCCTCATTCCTTCTAGCATTAGCCGTTGTAGTAGTCATATCTTGAGAACCACCGAGCAAGGATTAGGAGAAATACCTTATAGAGTTAAACTCTATGGCATGACTTAGAGAAGTGAAGAAGTAAAGTTTCCTAAACATCTAATAGCGTTTCATTCATAAATGTGGCGCGCTTTACACTTATGAACAAGACTCTACTAGACGTGGTTTAAGACATCCTAGAACCATTCTAAACCTTGTGCTTTGATTACTAAGTTTGTCACGACCCAGGGGTACCCCCTAGATGTAACAAGGTGTAAAAGAACCCTAGAGGCCCCATACAAGCCCCTTAGCATATAAAAACATAAGATAATAGAAAATGGTTCAGAAATTTAAAATATATTCAATAACATCAAAGTGTTTTATAAAACTAAGCGGAAGTCTGTCACACTTGTCTCAAATCATCTAATACATAAAAGCCGTAGGGACACAACCCATAAAATAGTTCTAAAACATAAAATGAAAGACATAAAGGAAAGGTGATCAAATCCTCGATGTTATGAGGACTCACCAAATCTTCACTCCTTGCCCTACTATGAACCTAGCCACGGGGATGGAAGTTAATATTGCCAGACCCTACATTTGATAAGAATGTAGGCAAGAGTATGTGTTAGTACAAAAATGTATAAAATATGATGGCTAGCATAAATCATCAACATAAGCATAACATAGGCATTAGTCAACATAAGACATATACCATAATCACTAGAGACATCAACATAAGTCATAAGCATATTCAATACACATAATAGATCATCATAACATAAGAGGAACACTTCTCAAGTAACCTCAACTTGTTCTTTCTCATTGTACATGTCTTCACCTCTATCTATACATATCAAGGAAAGTAATTCAATTAACAATCCAAGCTAAGCTATCTTCATACAATCAATCTCATGTGGAAACATACTTACAACACTTCCTTGAAGTATTCTTGTTTCATTATAAACATGCTACTTTGATTAGGGACTTGTCCCTCATTAGTCATTCTTACTATTCATGGAAGAGTATCTCTCTACTAGTCCAAGACACATCATCACTCAGGAATGGTTACGATTTACCAATTCAAGGCTATCAAGGAAAGGCACCTCTTTGTGCTAGACCAAGCTATCATGGAAAGCACCTTTCTATGCAAGTCCAAGATACTCAAGGAAGGGTACTATTCCTCAATCCAATCTACCAATGAAATGGTTTGGCCATACCAACTCATGTTGTCATGCAAGCACCCTCTCATGCTAAATCAAGCTAACCTTTAGAAGGATACGATTTCTCAATCTAAGGATATCGATGAGATCTACTACTCAAGCTTTCATGCATGGTCTTGTCTTACCAAGTCAGGCTATTCATGAAGGGGTATCATATAACTACTTCAAGCTATCATAGTTCATACATTCTTTGATTCATTTTAGGTGAGTAAGCCTTTCAACCTAGAATTGTTCTATATGAGAAATCCTTTTATATTAAAGTTCATATGTGTTCATGTGAATGTCCTTCCAAGCAACACAACATCAATATCATAATTGTTGACACTTTACTCTCAAAGTGTTCTTAGAGCATTTACATATATTCTATAAGACATGCATAGTCTCATAACCAAAATGTGGTGACCTACGGATGGGGTTCACCCCCCATAGGTCCATCCACTGTCCGTGGATGGCCTCTGTAGGTCGAACCCTGCAGCAGTCGCCAAGACCAAGCTTCAGCCATGAACCACTGATAGCCAGGATGGTCCATGGACCCATCCACTGTCCGTCGATTGGGTCTGTGGTACATCACTGTGCAATCTGTCTTGGGTTAGGCCAAGACAAGGTTGTTTTGGTAAATTCCTATTTCGACCTATTAAGTGTTTGGACGGTTATTTTAAGTTTATTAAGATATTTTAAGAGTATTAAAAAATTAAAATACTATTTTAGATTTCATTATTCAAATCCCCCATATCAAAACCCCTCCCTCTCCAAATATCTTTTCTCTAGAACTCCATTGAAGACCAAGAGAAGAAGAAGACTTCGGGCTTCAAAAGAATGGCTAATTGAGTGGATTTTCGTGGATTTCATCTATTAAGGTATGGTGATCCTTCATCTAGGGTTATATTTCAACTTAGAGTCAATTTCAAAGAAGTTTTCAAAGTTTTCATGTTCATGAAAAACCTAGGGATTTACTCAATCTCATGGGTTCTTTCCTCAAATAGATATTAATTTCATATTATGATTGTATTGGTGTTTAATTGATTATTTATTATGAAATTACTCTATGAACCCATGATTTCTCTCAATTCCTAAATTGTGCCTTTATGAAGTGGGTTTGTTGATTATGAAAGCTTATGATTGTAATATGTCTAAATTGCTTTGGTTTATTGAATTGTTTCATTATCTATGCCTGAATTATGGTAAATTGTTGGTGTGTTTATGATTGGAGATTCATGTCCTTGAAGGCAAGTTTTGACTAAATTCCATGTTGAAGTAGAATTGTGCTTGACCTATTGATCCACTTGAAAGGTGGAGGTGTTTACTTACTAAGTATATGAATGATAATTTTTCTTGACCTATTGATCCACTTGTATGAATGAATGTAAAAGTGAATGTGTATCTTGAATTGGTAGGCTAAGGCATCCTTTTCTTATGTTGATGAATGTGATCATGAATGAAGTATCTTGAATTGGTAGTCTTAGGCATCCTTCTCTTGAATAATGAATGTATCTTGACTTAATGTCTTAATGTCTTGAATTGGTAGACTTTCATAAAGGAATGAATGAATAAATGATGAAGTATTCTAGGTTAAACCTTAGATTGGTAGACCTAATGTTGGTGGCCTTTCATAAGTAGTCTAGGAATTAATGTGATGTTAAACCTTTGATATGTAGCTCTAATGGTGGTAGCCCTTTCTTGTGTGAAATGATGAACATTGGAACGGTAGACCTAATGGTTGTGGCCCTCCTAGGAAGATCAATGAGCTATCCTTAAATGTACCTTGAACTGGTAGACCTAATGGTGGTGGCCCTTCATGTGTAATATGCTTTGGGTCGGTAGGCCTAATGTTGGTAGCCCTCTAAAGTACAATGATGTAATGTAAATGAAATACTCTATGGGAATGGAGGCTAAGCACCGAGTGGATATGGCTAAGATGGTGACTCTCCCAATGTTAGGTTAGAGTCCATAGAACATCTTTCTTATTCGATAACTATGTGCCTACATAGGATGTGTACTAGTTCTACGCTAGGCAAGTAGAACACCTTCCTTCGGTGTAGGGTAACATGAAACCAGATTCCATGATTTAGCTCTCATGGTCTATGTTGGTTAATGCATATTCCCATCATGTGAGATGTGCATTATGGTTTCTTGATGAGTTCTATGAAATGTGGGTAGTAGTATGTGATGTCATCCATGCATTGCACGAGTAGGCTTTGAAAGGGTCATAGTGAGTTCTCTAAGTCTTAATGACCATTGTGTGAAAATCCTCTAAATGATGTTATTGAAGAATGTTGACTCTTATATGTTTATATGTAAATGATGCATGCTATACTTGGATTGTATTATGAGTTAATTCCTAGTCATGACTTGTTGTATATAAATGTTCCATGCTTATGGTGACTTCAAATGAGTACTTAGTGTGAGTAGTAGTATGGCATGCTACTTGCACATTGCACAAGTATGACTTAGAGTTGTCTTAGGTGATGGTCCTTTTGATGATAGGAGAATTGTAATGTTTATCTCTAATATGTGAGTATTATTGAAGATGGAAAGTCTAAATGGTAAGTTTGCTTTTGGTGACCTTAATGTTGTGCCTTAGTGTGGGTGGTGGTATGGGACGCTATCCATACATTGCACAAGGTATAGCATGAGGGTTACTTGAGGTGAAGGTCTAATGTGAAGGTAATGGCTTAAATGTTGATATTGTTCAAATGTGATTTTGTGACTTGTTTGATGATTATACTTGTATTTGATATCTCTTATTCTATTGTTCATGATATTTCTAAAAAGCAGCATAATGCATTGTTTCCCACCAAAATTTCCTTTGTATAGCTTGTTTTTGCATGGTTATCATACTTAGTACATTTTTGTATGCTAACCCATTCTTCTATGGTTTAACTACAAGTGTAGGTTCCGGCAAGTGATTGCTTCTAGCTAGATTGAAGTGCTTGGATTGAAATTTTACTCCAAGGCTAAAGTGGTACATCCTCATAGATCGAGGACAAGAGTCTTTTTGAAGTTTCTTTCCTTTTTCATGTAATAGACAAATCTAGTCTTTTCAATTTTAAAGGGTCGTGTCCCTATTTTTGTTCAAGATTGTATCTAAGATGGCCATGTGAGATATAGATTTCCGCTTGTGTTTAAATATATTTTTTTAATGTTAGATTGTATGGTTTTAAATAAAAAGTTTTAAATTACGTACTATTTCTACTACCTATACAATGAATGAGCTCTGAGGCTTGTATAAGACCCCTTTGGAGTCGAGTACGCCGTGTTGGATCCGAGGTCTAGACTCGGGTCGTGACACATACATTCATAATATAGGTCATCTAGGTAAATCCTTCCACAACAATCCTATCTATCGTTCATCAATCATATAAGCTTCACTCTAAAAGTCGTAACATTTATTGTTCATCATATTAGCTTTACTCTCAAAGCCCTAGAAATCATCATTAATAACTACGGGCCTTACTCTCAAAGTAATACTTCTTCATAATCATTACATATGCCTAGATCTCAAGACATTCTAATCGCATGCTTTATTCTTAAGAAATTCTAACCATACTTTATCATATAAGCTCACTCTCAAGCACTACTAATCATGATTCATCATATATACTTCAATCCAGTTCAACTCATGCCTACATGTTATAGTCTTCAAGTAATTCATACCTACATGCTTCAATCTCAAGAAATCTATCATGTATTTCATCAATCCTAGAAGATTATCTCTAAATCCTCAATTTCCCCTTTCATGGCATAAAACCCTATTTTATCAATTCTAGGTTAGAAACAAGGGTTAGGCATGGGTATGTATAAATTCATCCTATAAACATGTAATTCTATAAATTCAATCACAAACAATCATAATCCACTCAATTGGATCAACATTCAGCATAACCCACAACATTGGAAGAAACCCTAACTAGAATTGGGGAATTCTTCTTCAAATTATGGAATTCTAGGGGACTCTATGGATTAAAGGATTCCACGGATGAATAAGCCATCATACCTTGATTACAAATCCCACAAAGCTTGGAAGAATTGAGACTTGACTTGACCTAGCTTGAGCCCTCTTCTTGTTCTTCAACTTTCTAGAGAGAGAATTATTTCAGAGAGGAACCCAATTCTTTTGGTGAGTTTGAGAGAATGAATTGAATGCCTTAATTTAGGGGTATAAAATACTCATATAGGTGGTTTAGACTAGGGTAAAACGGCACCACTTAAGTATAATCAAATCTGGAAAGTACCCTTAATCCCTAAACTTAACCGTGCCTAAAGCCCACCCATGAGACCGCACCGATGGACCCTGGATGGACCGACGGTCCATCTTGGTCGGGCGTGGTCTTGACAGAGAAATTTGGCCATCGACGAGACCCCTAGGCACAGGCCATGGATCCATCCACGAGGCATGGGTTGTGGCCGTGGTTCACTACTTCGGGCAGTTTTCTTGGGGCTTCGTCATGGGCCCATAATTGGTCCTTGTGGGTTAGTACCTTAAAGTCATAAAATGCTATCATCTGTTTTGAATATGGGGTGTTACAATAAGAATGTAGGCAAGACTATTTGTTAGTACAAACATGTACTAAATATGCTAGCTAGCATAAATCATTAACATAAGAATAGCATAAGCATTAGTCAACATAAGACATAGGCTATAAGCATAAGAGATAACAACGTAAGTCCTAATCATATTCAATGCAAATAAATCATGATACTATCAGAGGAACACTTCTAAAGTAACCTCAACTTGTTCTTACTCATTACATATGTCATCCACCTCTAGTCATACATATGAAGAAAGGCAACTCAAACAATAATCCAAGCTAATCTAACATCATAACAAGTAATTTCATAACAAAACATACTTACAATACTTCCTTGAAGTAATCTTGTTTCGTCATGACTATGCTACTTAGATTAGGTATAAGTCCCTCATTAGCTATTCTTACTATTCATGGAAGTCTACTTCTTTACTAGTCCAAGACAAGTCATTACTCATGAATGGTTACGATTTACCAATTCAAGGGTACCAAATAAAAGCACCTTATTATGCTAGACCAAGTTATCATGGAAAACACCTTACTATGAAAGTCAAAGCTAATAAAGGAAGGGTACTATTGCTCAATCTAAGCTATCATGATATGGTGTGGCCTCACCAAGTCAAGCTACCATGCAAAGCACTCTATTGTGCTTAGTTCAAGCTATCTTTTGGAAGGGTACTATTACTCAATCCAAGGCTATCCATGAAATCTACTAACTCAAGCTATCATGCATGGCCTTATCTTACCAAATCAAGTTATTCATGAAGGCACCTCATATTACCACTTCAAGCTATCATAGTTCATACATGCTTTGATTCATTTTAGGTGAGCAAGCATTTCAACCTAGAAACATTCTATGTGAGAAAACATTTTCATATTCATGCATTCATGCATTCATAATATAGATCATGTGGGTAAATCCTTCCACTACAACTTTATCTACAATTCAACATTCATTATATAATCTTTACTTTTAAAGCCTTAATAGTCATAACTCATCATATTAGCTTTACTCTAAAAGCCCTACTAATTATCATTTATCATACATGCCTTGTCTCAAGACAATTCTAATCTCAAAGCCTACAAGTCATAATTCATCATATGTACTTTGATTTCAATAAATTCATGTCTACAAGCTTTACTCTTAAGCAATGTATGTCTATATGATTCAATCTCAAGAAATTTATCATCTATTTCATAAATCCTAGCAGATTACCTCTAAATCCTCAATTTCCCCTTTCATGGCATAAAACCCACTTACATCAATTTCATCTTTCTAGACATGGGTTAGGCATGGGTAGATGTAAATTCATCCTAAAAACATGTAGTTATATCAATTCAATCATAAACAATCATAATCCACTCAATTGGATCAATACTCATTACATTAGAACAAACCCTAACTAGAGTGAGGGAATTCTTCTTATAAATTTGGGAAAACATGGGGGCTCCATGGATGAAAGTATTCCATTGATGAAAAGTCATCATACCTTGATTAGAAATACCACAAATTATTGAGGATGTGAGACTTGACCTTGTCCTAGCTTGAACTCTTTCTTCTTCTTCTTCAAGTTCTAGAGAGAGAAATATTTGAGAGGGAGAACTTTGGGATTCTTTTGGGGTTTTGGAAATAATGTCTTGAATGGTGAGTTTTAAGGGTTAAAATTACTTATTAAGTGTACTGGGCCTATACAAAACAACCTCACTTTAATCTAACTCAAACTGTAAAGTCCCAAAATACCCCTACTTGGTAGACAATTGTCCATCCTTCACGAGAGGGATTACGAGCCATGGTCCTCACCACTTGTTGTGGTACTGTTCATGGTCATGGACTAGTGGCTAGGACACCTTTACTTGGCCCCTAAAAGTTGAAGGCTTCATAAAGAGCCATCCCACTAGTCGTGGTCAACACCACTGGCTGTGAAAAGGCTCATGAAGATGAGTCCAACTTGGGCAGCCCTTGGGGAGCTACTGCCTAGACACCTCAAGCCACACAACGGGCCATGGTCCTCACCACTAGTTCTGGTGGTGGTGGTGGTCGTGAAGGTGCGGGCAGTGCTTAGGGAGTGTTGGGCATCCTTGTCCCCTTCCCTTGGCTCTTGCCCTTTCTCCTTGGCTTGTAGTCCTCACACTTAGCGCTAGTTGGCCTACTAGACTACGGGGTGTTACAATATCTCCTCCTTGGGGACATTCGTCCTCGAATCACACTCTAGGCATGTCTTAAAGGAAAGGACTCTTGACTAGCAGCCCATCATGCATGAAACTCATCTAAATGAACATAATTAAGGAGGAAACATCGACTGCCAACTAAACATACTCAATGCATCATATGGAAGGTAGGAACTACATCTAACAGCCCATTATGAATGAAATTTCAACACTTCTCATGTTCAAGAAGGAACTATCATGTCCAATCTAAAAGCATGCTCAACACAGTCTCATGGAGCCTATATGAAATCTATACTCAAAGCATACATTCAAGGAGGAATCTCTCAACTCCAAGCTACTACATGTTCATCAATACATCTCATGAAGTCTTTAGGCAACTCATACTCAATGCACTACAATAAGAGGAAATTAATCATGCAAACTCATTTTCTTTCAAAACACAGGTTTTTCGTGAACATGCACAATCATAAGGAAATCATGGGAACATCTAAACACACACATCACCTCACACAAGAACAAACCATGAGGAACTCATTATCTCAAGCTAAAGGAGGAGTAGAAGGAAAACTGATGAGGATATCGGGACATCTTATCAGACTTCACATCCCAAATGACACCCTCATCTAACACCATCAACTAAAAGATCCCTCCATAACATTTTTCACGGTAGCAACTTCCTTGTTCTTCTATTTCTTAACTTGGTGGTCTAAGATCTCAACCACTTCTTCTTCGTAAGAGAGATTCTCATTAACTCCCAACACTTCTAAGGGATATATGAATGTTGGATCTACAACACACTTCTTTAATCATAGAGGCAAGAAAAACCGGATGCACCGATGCCAACTCATTAGGCAACTCTAGCTCACAAGCAACCTTACCAATATCTCTCAAGGTCTCATATGGGCCTACAAAACGGGGACTAAGCTTCTATTACTTCCCAAACCTCATTACACCATTCTTGGGTGACAATTTCAAGTAAACCCAAATCATAAACTTTAGGAACACTCAATGACCTTGCAATCTAAGCACATCACCTCCCCCTTGGGAGAAAGCCTAAACGGACTTTCTAAGCACCTTCAACTCTACTAAAGTCGGATCAATACATCACTAGGCTTTCACACCCATCATGCAAGACGATTCTAAACCCTGGTGAACTTATACTACTACCTTTTAGAGGATTCTACTCACTTGCCACATCAAGGTATTAGCTAAACATTTTATTCCTCAAATCTTTACATAACACCGGGGCATTAGTCAAACCAAAGAACATACCCAAAACTCATAGTGACCATATCGAGTTCTAAAATCAATAAGACAACCTTAATGCAGCCAATTCATACTAAAGACAACATTAAAGTCTAGCATGTCAAGTCCCATCAAGTCATAAAAGACAAAGCAACACTGAAATCTTATAAAGCATAAAACACATACCGAAAGTCACATCCGGAGGACACTCTTGTTCACCTCTAGCATGGAGAGCATAGAACCTATTCTTCTTTGGAGCATTTGCACCAGAACCACTAGGAGGAGCTTGCTTACCCTCTCTTTTGTTCGCCTTTGTCATTGGATAATCCCTCATTTTTTGGCCACTTTCACCACAACTAAATTAACCTTCTATGCCGGCTAAACACTTTCCCTCATGTCTCTTTCAACACCTAGAGTAATGAAGAAATGAATTTTCCTAAGCATCTCGTAGCCTTTCATTCATAAAAGTGGCGCGCTTCACACTTATCAGTAAGACTCATCTTGACGTGGTTTTGAGACATCCTAGAATCATTCTAAACCTTGTTCTCTGTTTACCAAGAACCCCCTGTGTCGTGACACGACGTACAAGACCACGAGAGGCCTCATACCAGCCCCTTAGCATATCACAACTATACCACCATGGGAACTAGTAGGCTAAACTAGAGCTTAACAAAAGGGTTACAGTCCAAAATGTAACTCCCCATACTTAAAAATAGAGGGTTTTGTGTTAGAGCATCCAGCACGACCCCCAAGGACCAACCATGGGTCCTTGAGGAGGACCCTGGAAATTGTCCAAAAGCAGTGGACCACGGTAAGACCCATGCCCCATGGGTCTGTCCATGCCACGTGGGTTAGGGCCATAGGTCCAAGCCTCCAAATCAGGCTCTCTGAACCCCCAACCCACGCTTCACCAGAATGGGCCATGGTTCCAACCACGGTCCATCAGTGAGAGTCGTAGATGGAGCCTGGGAGCTAGTTTTTTAGGGTTAAGTTTAGGGGAACTTTGGGGTTTTGCAGTTTGAATAAATATTAAGTGATGTTGTTTTAGCCTAAATTAGATAACATATAGAAGGATTTTATACCACAAAATTAAGTCATTCACCTCATTATTTCTAAAACCCAAATCAATTCCCAAACTTCATCATCACCAAAGAAATTCTCTCTCTAAACCTTCAAGGAAGAAGAAGAAGAAGGAAGTTGGAGATAGGGTTCAAGGAGCAAGGTTTTCTTCTCAAATTCATTCAGTTTCATTGATAAGATATGGTAGCTCTTCATCCATGGATAGAATTCATCCATGGAGCCTTTTCAAAACCCCAAACTCATGGGTTCCTTTAAAAAACGATTCTAATGCTTGAATTATTTTATATTATGATTGAATTGATGATTTATTGTGGTTTTTATGTTGAAATCCCCAATAACACATGAAATCCCTATATTTCTCGATTATGATTTTGTGATGTAGGTTTGTGGATGAAAGAAGGATATTATGAGATGATGCTTGTAGTAATTGGGTTACTTGAATTATGTTAATCTCCACGTCTAATGTAGTTAATTCTAGATGTGTTTAATCGATATGAGCTTTGATCATTGTAAGGGAAAATTATGATATTATGCATGTTTATGAAGTTTTTGAATATGCTTTAAGTACACTTTGAGAGTGAAGTGTCTATAATCATGATCTAGTTGTTCTGTTCTTGAAAGGTTATTCTCATATACACACTTATGCATGATTATGATATGATGTGAAAGGTTTTCTCATAATATAAAGATTCTAAGGTTGAAAGGCTTTTTCACCTATTGAAACTATAATTAGACATGGATGGTGAAAGATTATTCTCACGTATGATCTAATGAGTTATCTTAATGAATCAAGTTATGATTTAATATGTATTCCGTAGGAAGTAATGCTTAGCACCAAGTGGATATTTAATATGAGATGGAAGCTTTTACACTTGTTGAGTTTGTCTTCTAAATGGGACCTTTTACACTAGTTGTGTTTGGGTTCCCAAAGTATGTCTCATAAGATGCAGACCTTCTACCTTAGTTGAGTTAGGGTTTCTAGTAGCTATCTCATTATCCCATAAACTTTGTGCCCCCATAGGTTATTTAGCTAGTGGATCCACCTAAGCTAAGAGTATGGTTCTACCTTAGGCAAGTAGGACAACCTTTTTCAGTGTGGGTAACATCGGGGGTCCATGTATAGCTCACATGGTCTAATGTCGGTTAAGGCTTATTCCCACGATAATAATAACAAGAATATGAATTATGAACTATGGTTACTCAAGAAGCTTTTATATGAGGTTCCAAGATCTTAAAGGTAATGAATATGAATATAGGCCTAAAAATGTTTACTTAGCATGGGTGAGATTTATGGGGTCTTATTCATGCATTGCACAAGTATGATTTGAGGGTATTTATGAAGTGTTTTTCTTTTGGTATGATGATCCATGTATTGACTACACTTATGACTTATGTTTTTCCACTATCTTCATGATGATGTTCAAACTTGGTAAATTGCATGCATTCAAATAAAATATCCCTTTTAGCATGTTTTCAATATTTATATACATGGCTATCATACTTTGTGCATTTTATTACTAACGCCCATTTCCTACATTTTTCCCAAGTGTAGGGTACGGTTATCAACATGATCATCGTTGTGGCTAAAGCTTGGATTTTTTTATTCTCCTATATTGTTGGTGAGTCCTCATGATTCAAGGACGCATGTTATCTCATTGTAGTTCATTTCTTATATTTCCTTTTCAGACTTGTTGTAAGGGTTTTGTCCCTTTTCACTTCGAATATTGTAATAGATGGCTATGTTGAGACTTAGAGTCTAGACTTCCGATTTTCTTTTATGAAAATTTTAGACTTGAAATGTGTTCTTACTCTTATTGTTCTATTGCTTATGTTATGATATGCTAAGTGTCTTGTATGTAGTTCTTCAGGGTTCTATATGCCATGTTACATCTAGGGGGTACCCCTGGATCGTGACAAACTTGGTAATCAGAGCATAAGGTTTATAATGATTGGAAGATGATGTCTTATAAGCCATGTCTAGAAGAGTCTTGTTCATGACTGTGAAGCGCGCCACACTTATGAATGAGAGACTATAATATGTTTAGGAAATTTCACTTCTTCATTATTCTTAAATCGTGCCTTAGAGTTTAAGTCTAAAAGATTTATCTTTCCTAATCCTTCTCTTGTGTCTTCAGGATATGAATACACGAAGGACTAATGCTAGAAGGATGGAAGAGGACAATATGAATCAAGGAGCTCCTCCTCAAGCTCCCCAATCTCCGATAGATCCTTTGGTTGAGAATGTGACCCATGTGGAATTTAGATCGACTATCCAAATGTTGGCTCAAGCCATGATTGCTCAAGCCAGTAGAGAAGTTGTAACTCCGGTGAATCCTAATGTGAATTTGGCTGCTTAAAGGGTTAGGTTTTTTGCTCGAATGAACCCTCCCGAATTTCATGGCTCCAAAGTGGAAGAGGATCCTCAAAGGTTCATCGACGAGGTTTATAAAGTACTTGCTATTATGGGAGTGTCTTCGGAAGAGAAGGCGGAGTAAGCCGCCTACCAACTAAAAGGTATGGCTCAAGTATGGTATAATCAGTGGAAGGGTGAGAGACCCATAGGAGCGGGCTCGGTAGGATGGGAATTGTTCAAATTGGCTTTTCTTGATAGATTCTTTCCCCTCGAGTTAAGGGAAGCAAAGGTACATGAGCTCATCAATCTTTGTCAAGGAAGTATGAGTGTCAAGGAGTATGATCTAAAGTTCACCCAACTCTCCAAATATGCTCCAACTATGGTGGCGGACTCAAGGGCTAAGTTGAGTAGGTTTATGTCGGGTGAGTCTTACTTGGTTGAAAAAGAGTATCGTATGGAAATTCTCCTCCATGACAAGGATAACTTAAGGTTTATGATGTACGCTCAAAAACTTGAGGAATCAAAACTCAAGGAAAAGAATAAGGAGGTGAAAAGAGCTAGAACCGGTGATGGGAACTTCTCCAATGCTTGATCCGATGGACAAGGTCGACCAAGGTTTAGACAAAGGTTCCTCTAGTGCTCCCCCAAGGGTCAACAAGGATAGGGTATCTAACCCTAAACCTCAAGAAGGTAATAGTAGTGGCTCTTATGTGAATAGGCCTATTTGTGCAAAGTGTAGAAGAAAACATGATGGTAAGTGCCTAGTTGGCATGGATGGGTGTTTTAGTTGCGGGAAGAGTGGCCACAAGATGAGAGATTTTCCGATGCTCAAGGTTAAGGGAAGCGAAGATAAACAAGCACCTCCAAGCGGTTCAAACTCTAATGCCCCAATGCAAAACTGCTTTTATGCTCTTCAATCCCGAGGTGACCAAGAGAGCTCCTCTAATGTGGTAGCCAATATGTTAAAAGTATTTCTTATTGATGTTTATGACTTGTTAGATCCCGGTGCTACTTTATCCTTTCTGACAACTTATGTGGCCATGAAGTTTGATATGATCCCTGAAGTGTTGTTAGAACATTTTTTCAGTCTCTACTCTGGTTGGTGATTCTTTTGTGGCTAAGAGGGTTTATAGAAAATGTCCCATTTCCTTATCCCATAGAGTTACTTTGGTGGACTTGGTAGAGTTAGACATGATGTGATTTTGGGTATGGATTAGTTGCATGCATGTTATGCCTCTATTAATTTTAGGACTCAGGTGGTTAGATTCCGATTCCCAAATGAGCCTATCTTAGAGTGAAAGGGAGGAAATTCTATGCCTAGAGGTCAATTTGTCTCTTGTCTTAAAGCTAGGAAGATGATCTCCAAAGTGTGTATTTACCATCTTGTTAGGGTGTGGGATGTAGATTCTGAAACCCCATCTCTTAAGTCGGTTCCGGTGGTTAATGAGTTCCTGAAAGTTTTCCCTGGTGATTTACCCAGTATTCCTTCCGGGTGGGAAATAGATTTCAGCATTGACCTTCTATCGGATACGTAACATATCTCTATCCCTCCTTATAGAATGGCTTCGGCAGAGTTGAAAGAGTTGAAAGAGTAACTAGAGCATTTATTAGATAAGGGCTTCATCCAACCGAGTATATCTCCATGGTGTGCCCCAGTGTTATTTGTTAGAAACAAAGATGGGTCTCTCCGAATGTGCATTGATTATCTTCAATTGAATAAAGTGACCATCAAGAATAAATATCCTCTACCAAGGATAGATGACTTTTTGACCAACTTCAAGGTGCTAGCTATATCTCTAAGCTTGATCTTCATTCGGGCTATCACCAATTGAGGGTGAGTGGGGATGATATTCCAAAGATAGCCTTTAGAACCCGGTATGGTTATTATGAGTTTGTGGTAATGTCGTTTGGGTTGACTAATTCTCCAACGGTGTTTATGGACTTGATGAATAGAGTGTTAAGGTAATACCTAGAAAAGTTTGTGATTTTGTTTATCGATGATATCTTGATCTATTCAAGGAGTGAGAATGAACATGTGGACTATTTGAGAATTGTGTTGCAAGTTCTTAAGGACCAACAACTTTTTGCAAAGTTTAGCAAGTGTGAATTTTTGTTAAGGTCCATAGCTTTCCTTGGTCATATTGTATTAAGTAAGGGTATTGAGGTAGATCCGAAGAAGATGGATACAATCCAGAGTTTTCCTTGACCTCTAACTCCTTTGAACATTAGAAGTTTTTTGGATTTGGATGGTTACTACAGAAGGTTTGTTGAGGGGTTTTCCTCCATTTCTTCTCTGTTGACGGCTTTGACTCAAAAGAAGGCTAAGTTTGTGTGGTCAGAAGCTTGTGAGAAAATCTTCCAAGAATTGATAGATAAACTTACTTCCACTCTGGTGTTGACCTTACCGGAAGGTTCGGATGGTTTTGTAGTGTATTGTGATGCCTCTAGAGTTAGGTTAGGATGTGTGCTTATGCAAAATGGTAAGGTTGTTGCCTATGATTCATGGCAACTTAAAGTCCATGAGAAGAATTATCCTACCCATGACCTTGCGTTAGCAGCGGTTGCTTTTCCCTTAAAGATATGGAGGCATTATTTGTATGGGGTCCATGTTGATGTTTTCACCGATCATAAGAGTCTTCAATATGTGTTTATTCAAAATGACTTGAATCTTCGCCAAAGAAGGTGGCTTGAGTTATTGAAGGATTATGACATGAGTGTCCTTTACCACCCCCGGCAAAGCTAATGTGGTAGCAGATGCTCTTAATAGGTTTTTGATGGGTAGTATGGCTAATACAGAGGATGAAAAGAAAGAGTTGGTTCATGATGTGCATAGGTTGGCCCGACTAGGTGTTCAATTAGTGGATTCCGCCAAGGGTAGTGTCACAGTCCATAATGGTTCTGAATCGTCCTTTGTGATGGATGTGAAGTCTAAGAAAAATCTTGATCCTATCTTAGTTGAGTTGAAAGAAGGGGTACTAAAAAAGTCCGTTGAGGCTTTCTCCCAAGGGGCAGATGGGGTACTAAGGTATCAATGTATGTTATGTGTTCCAAATGTTGACAACTTGAGGGAGAAAATTTTAGAAGAAGCCCATAGTTCTCGGTATTTCATTCCCCCGGGAGCCACCAAGATGTACCGTGACCTACGGGAAGTCGATTGGTGGAATGGGATAAAAAAGGACATCGCGGAATTTGTGGCCAAATGTCCTAATTGTCAACAAGTAAATGTTGAGCACCAAAGGCCGGGATGCTTTTCATAAGATATTGTTATTCATACTTGGAAGTGGGAAGATGTGAACATGGATTTTATTATAGGCTTGCCACGTACTCGGCGGCAACATGACTCGATATGGGTAACAGTGGTCAAATGATTAAGTCCGCTCATTTCATTCCCATCACAGTGTCCTACTCGGTGGAAGAGTATGCTAAATTTTATTTGAGGGAGATAGTAAGGCTACATAGAGTTCCCTTATCTATCATTTCGGATTGAGGTCCCCAATTTACTTCACAGTTTTAGAGGTCTTTCCAAAAGGGTCTAGGTACCAAGGTGAATCTTAGTACAGCTTTTCACCCTCAAACGGATGGTCAAGCGGAACGCACCATTCAGACTTTGGATGACATGTTAAGGGCATGCGTGATAGATTTTGACCATGTGTCGTTTGTTGAGTGTTCTTATAATAATAGTTATCATTCGAGTATCGACATGGTTCCCTTTGAGGCTCTCTATGGTAGGAGATGTAGGTCTCCTATAGGATGGTTTGAAATGGTGGAGTCACTCTCCTAGGTCTGCAATTGGTAGATGAGTTTATTAAGAAGATTCGGGTTATTAGAGAGAGGTTGAGGATGGACCAAAGTCGGCAAAAGTCCTATGCCGATGTTAGAAGGAGAGATATCGAATTCGATGTACATTATTGGGTTTATTTGAAAATCTCACCCATGAAGGGTGATATGAGTTTTGGGAAGAAGGGGAAATTTAGTCCTCAGTTTGTGGGTCCTTATTATATTTTGAGACGTGTTGGCACGGTTGCATATGAGTTAGCTTTGCCAAATGAGTTGACATTGGTGCATCGGGTTTTTCATGTCTCAATGTTAAAGAAATATATTGGGGATCCATCAACCATAATTCCCATAGAGAGTTTACAGATCAAAAAGAATCTTGCTTATGAAGAGGTACTGGTTGAGATTCTAGACCGGCAAGTCAAGAGGTTTAGAAACAAGGAAGTTGCCTCCGTGAAGGTATTGTGGAGGAATCACTTAGTTGAGGGTGCTACTTAGGAGGCCGAGGCTGATATGAAGTCTCCATATCCCCATATCTTTTCTTCTACTCCTATTCAAGCTTGAGGTAAGTAGTTCCTCTTGAGTTTTCTTGTTTTTGGAGTCATATGTGTTATATGTGTTTTTCCATGATTTCCTTATGTTATGCATGTTCTTGAGAAATTCATGTTTAGTAAGAAAGTGAGTTTTTATGATTGATTATCCTCATGTTGTTGTGCATTGAATAAGGTATTAGTTGTGCTTTCTGGAAGCATATTGCATAAATGATCTTTGAGATTTTGGTGAACATGCTTTTAGTTTGGAGAAGGTTACGTTGTTCCTCCTATGAATATGAGAAATGTTGAGTTTTCATGCATAATGGGTTGATAGACTTAGTTCCTACTTCCTTGTGATGCATTGATTATGTTTGAGATGGAGTTGATGTTTCCTCCTTTGAATTGTGCATTATTTTGATGTTGCATGCATGATGGGCTGCTAGTCTTGAATCTTTACTTTCGTAAGGTGTCTAGATTGTGAATAGTGGATAAAATGTTCCCAAGGGGGAGATATTGTAACACCCTAGAAACTAATAGGCTAAACTAGAGCTTAACATTAGGGTAAGAATCATAAATGTAACTCCTTGTACTTAAAAATAGAGAGTTTCGTGTTAGAACATCAAGGTATGACCCGCTAGGACAAACCATGTGTCCTTGAGGAGGACCATGGAAACTACCCAAAAGTAGTGGACCACGGCAGGATCCACTGCCCGTGGGTCAGTCCACGCTATGTGGGTCGGAGCCGTAGGTCCAAGCTTAAAAATCAGGCTCTCTAAACCCCCAACCCACAATTCACCAGCACGGCCCGTGGGTACAACAACGGTCTGTCGGTGAGGGTCGTGGATGGGGCTTGGGAGCTGGATTTTAAGGGTTAAGTTTCAGGACACTTTGGAGTTTTCCGGTTTTAATTAATATTAAGTGATGTCGTTTTAGCCTCAATTAGTCACATATATAAGGATTTTATACAACTAAATTAAGTTATTCACCTCATTATTTCTAAAACCCAAATCAATTCCAAAACTTCATCCTCACCAAAGAAATTATCTCTCTAGAACTTCAAGGAATAAGAAGAAAAAGGAAGTTGGAGCTAGGGTTCAAGGAGCAAGGTTTCCTACTCAAATTCATTGAGTTTCATTGCTAAGGTATGGTAGCTCTTCATCCATGGATAGAATTCAACCATGGATCCCCTTCAAAACCCCAATTTCAAATATAGAAATCCCCAAAAAGCTAGGGTTTGATTCCAAAGTCATGGGTTCCTTTCAAAAACTATTCTAATGCTTGAATCAATTTATATTTTATGTTGAAATCCCCAAGCACCCTTGAAATCCCTATATTTCCCAATTATGATCTTATGATATGGGTTTGTGGATGAAAGAAGGATATTATGAGATTATGCATGTAGTAATTGGGTTACTTGAATTATGTTAATATCCATGTCTAATGTAGTGAATTCTAGATGTGTTGATTCTATATGAGCTTTGATTCTTGAAAGGGCAAATTATGATATAATGCATGTCTATGAAGTCTTTGTATATGCTTCAAGAACACTTTGAGAGTGAAGTGTCTATGATCATGATCTAGTTGTTGTGTTGTTGAAAGGTTATTCTCATATACACACTTATGCATAAATATGATATGATGTGGGAAGTAATGCTTAGCATCGAGTGGATATTGAATATGAGATGGAAGCTTTCACACTAGTTGAGTCCAGCTTCCCAATGGGACCTTTTACGCTAGTTGTGTTCGGTTCCCAAAGTATGTCTCATGAGATGGAGACTTTCTACCTTAGTTGAGTCTGGATTTCTAGTACCAATCTTTTTATCCCATAAACTATGTTCCCCCATAGGTTATTTAGCTAGTGGATACACCTAAGCTAAGAGTATGGTTCTACCTTCGGCAAGTAGGACAACCCTTTTTCGGTATGGGTAACCCTGGGGGTCCATGTATAGCTCACATAGTGTCATGTACATTAAGGCTTATTCCCATAATAATAAGAACAAGAATATTAATTATGAACTATGGTTACTCAAGAAGCTTTTATATGAGGTTCCAAGATCTTCAAGGTAATGAATATGAATATAGGCCTAAAGAGGTTTACTTAGCATGGGTGAGATTTATGGGGTGTTATTCATTCATTGCACAAGTATGCTTTGAGGGTATTTATGAAGTGTTTCTCTTTTGTTATGATGATCCATGTATTCACTACACTTATGACTTATGTTTTTCCACTATCTTCGTGATGATGTTCAAACTTAGTAAATTGCATGCATTCAAATAAAATGTCCCTTTTAGCATGTTTTCAATTTTTGTATACATGGCTATCATACTTTGTGCATTTTTGTACTAACCCTAACTTTTCCTACATTTTTTTCAAGTGTAAGGTCCGGTTCTCAAGTTGATCATCGTTGTGGCTAAAGCTTGGATTTGTTTATTCTCCTAGCTTATTGGTGAGTCCTCTTGATTAGAGGAATGATGTTATCTCATTGTAGTTCATTACTTGTATTTCCTTTTCGGACTATGTTGTATGGGTTGTGTCCCTTTCCACTTCGAATATTCTAATAGATGGCTATGTTGAGACTTAGAGTCTAGACTTCCTCTTTTCTTTTATGAAAATTTTAGACTTGAAATGAGTTGTTACTCTTATTTTTCTATTGCTTATGTTATGATATGCTAAGTGGCTTGTATGGAGTCATTCTGGGTTCTATACGCCATGTTACATCTAGGGGGTAGCCCTAGGTCGTGACAACAACATAAAGTAATAGAAATGGGCGGAAATTTAAATCATTTCATAACATTAAGTTTCGTAAAATGAAGGGACTCTATTACAGTTTGTCTCAAACCATCTAGACATGAATATCTTGGGACACATCCAATATAATAGTTCTATACATAAAATTAAAGACATAAGGATATGGTGGTCACATCAACGAATGCTATCAGGACTCACCATATCTTCAGTCCTTGCTTTACTATGAACCTAGCCACGGGGATGGAAGTTAATATTGTCGGACCCTACATTTGATAAGAATGTAGGCAAGAGTATTCGTTAGTACAAACATGTACTAATTATGATGGCTAGCATAAATAATCAACAAAGGCAAAGTATAAGTAGTAGTCCACATAAGACATAGGCTATAAGCATAAGAGATAACAACATAAGTCATAAGCATATTCAATGCACATAAATTATCTTACTATGAGAGGAACACTTCTCAAGTATCCTCAACTTGTTCTTACTCAATACATAGGTCATCCACCTCTAGTCATACATATCAATGAGTGCAACTCAAGAAAAAATCCAAGTTAATCTAACATCATAACAAGTAATTTCATATCAAAACATACTAACAATACTTCCTTGAAGTAATCTTGTTTCATCATGATTATGCTACTTTGATTAGGTATTAGTCCCTCATTAGCTATTCTTACTATTCATGGAAGAGTACTTCTTTACTAGTCCAAGACAAGTCATTACTCATGAATGGTTACGATTTACCAATTCAAGGCGACCAAGGAAAAGCACCTCATTATGCTAGACCAAGCCATCATGGAAAGAACCTTACTATGCAAGTCCAAGCTAATCATGGAAGGGTACTATTGCTCAATACAAGCTATCATGATATGGTGTTGCCTCACCAAGTCAAGCTACCATGCAAAGCACTCTATTGCGCTTAGTTCAAGTTAACCATTCGAAGGGTACTATTTCTCAATCCAAGGCTATCCATGAGATCTACTAACTTGAGCTACCATGCATGGTCTTGTCTTACCAAGTCAAGCTATTCATGAAGGGACCTCATATTACCACTTCAAGCTATCTTAGTTCATACATGCTTTTATTCATTTTAGGTGAGTAAATCTTTCAACCTAGAAACATTCTATGTGAGAAAACCTTTTCACATTCATGCATTCATACATTCATAATATAGATCATGTGGGTAAATCCTTCCACAACAACCCTATCTACAATTTATCATTCATCATATAAGCTTTATTCTAAAGCCTAATAATCAAAGCTCATCATATTAGCTTTACACTAAAAGCCCTACTAGCTATCATTCATCATACATGCCTTAGTCTCAAGACAATTCTAATCTCAAAGCCTACAAGTCATAATTCATCATATGTACCTTGATTTCGATAAATTCCTCAATTTCCCCTTTCATGGCATCAAACCCACTTACATCAATTTCATCTTTCTAGACATGGGTAAGGCATGGGTAAATGGAAATTCATCATTAAACATGTAATTATATCAATTGAATCATAAACAATCATAATCCACTCAATCGGATCAATACCCATAACATTAAAAGAAACCCTAACTAGAATTGGGGAATTCTTTTTCTAAATTGGGGAAAACATAGGGGTCCATAGATGAAAGGATTCCATTGATGAAAAGCCATCATACCTTGATTACATAGCCCACAAATTCTTGAGTATTGGAGATTTGACTTTGATCCTAGCTTCCACTCTTTTTTCTTCTTCAAGTTCTAGAGAGAGAAATATTTGAGAGGAAGAACTTTGGGATTCTTTTGGGTTTTTGGAAATAACGTCTTGAATGGTGAGTTTAAAGGGTTAAAATTACTTATATAGGTGTACTAGGCCTATACAAAATGACCTCACTTTAATCTAACTCAAATCGGAAAGTCCCGAAATACCTCCACTTGGCAGCCCACTATCCAGCCTTCACGAGAGGCACCACGAGCCATGGTCCTCACCTTTTGTCGTGGTCCTGCTCATGGTCACGGATAGTGTCTAGGACACCTTTCCTTGGCCCCTAAGTGTTGAAGGCATCACTACGAGCCTTCCCACGAGTCGTGGTCATCACCACTGGCCATGAAGTGGCTCGTGAAGATGAGTCCAACTTGGGTAGGCTTTGGTGAGTTGCTGCCTAGCCACCACGAGCCACACCATAGGCTATGGTCCTCACCATTGTCTGTGGTGGTGGTCGTGAAGGTGGGGCAATACATAGGGAGAGTTAGGCAGCCTTGGCCCCTTCCTTTGGCTCTTGCTCTTTCTCCTTGGCTATTACCCCTAGTCCTTGGCTTGTCGCCCTCACACTTAGCCCTAGTTGGCCTACTAGACTACGGGATGTTACAGGGAGCCAGCAAGATGTACTATGACTTGCAGGAGGTTTATTGGTGGAATGGGATGAAGAAGGATATTATGGAATTCATGGAAAAATGTTCTAATTGTCAACAAGTGAAAGTTGAGCATCAAAACCTGGGAGGTTTGTCTCAAGATAATAGTATTCCTACTTAGAAGTGGGAATATTGGAATATGGACTTTATTGTTGGGTTACCCCACACCTGGCGACAACATGACTCGATTTGGGTTATTGTGAATCGTATGACAAAATCGGTTCATTATATTCCCATCAAGATTTCTTATTCAGCAGATGACTATGCCTAGTTATACTTTAGAGAAATGGTTAGGTTTCATGGAGTGCCCTTATCCATTATCTCTGATAATGGTACCCAATTTACCTCTTAGTTTTGGAAATCTTTTCAAAAGGGGCTTGGTACTCGTGTTAAGCTTAGTATGGCCTTCCATTCGCAAACCAATGGTCAAGCGGAGCGTACTATCAAAACTTTTGAATATATTTTGCGATCTTGTGTGACTTATTCAAGGGAAATTAAATGATCATTTGCCTTTGATTGAGTTTTCTTACAATAATAGCTATCATTGTAGTATTGGTCCCCATTTGAGGCTCTTTATTGTAGGAGGTGTAGATGTCCTATAGGTTTTTTTGAAGTTGGTGAGGTTGCTTTGATAGGTCATGAGTTGGTACAGGAGGCTATGTAGAAAGTTCGTCTTATTCGACAAAGGTTGAAAACAACTCAAAAGTTGACAAAAGTCATGCGCCGATGTTAGAAGGATAGATCTTGAGTTTGATATTCATGATTGGGCCTATTTGAAAAGTTCACCTATGAAGGGTGTGATGAGGTTTGGGAAGAAAGGTAAGCTTAGTCCCCGATATATGGGTCCATATCAGATTTCAAAGCGTTTTGGTAAAGTTGCTTAAGAACTTGATTTTCCTAATGATTTGGCATCAGTACATTTGGTTTTTCATGTCTCCTTGTTGAAGAGATTTCTCTGAGATCCGACATCCATTGTTCCCTTGGAATGTTTGGGAGTTAAGGAGAATCTTTCTTATGAAGAAGTTATGGTTGGGATTTTGGACAGGCAAATTAAGAAGTTAAGAAATAAAAAAGTTGCTTTCATGGAGGTTTTTTGGAGGAATCAGTTTGTTGAGGGTGCAACTTGGGAGGCAAAGGCCGATATGAAGTCCCATTACCCTCATCTCTTTCCCTCCAACCTCACTCTAGCTTGAGGTATTTATTTCCGCATGGTCCATCCTTATATCTTAGTCGTTCTCATATTTCCTTATGCATGCATGGTCATGAAAACTAGATTTTTGAGAAAATGAGTTAACTTGATTGATTGCTCCATGTTTCTGTGCAGTTGAGTATGAGTTTCATATAAGCCTTATGAAATGATGTTTTGAATATCCTTTAGCTTGGAGTCAATTCTTCCTCCTCGGATATGTGCATTTATCTAATTGCATTCATGTTGGGTTGTTAGATCTTATTCCTACTCTTCTTATGATATATTGAGTTCCATTCGAGGATGAATGTTTCCAAGGGAGACATATTATAACACCTCGGATATTGAAAAGAAGGATGAAAGGTTTACTCACCTAAGTTGATTCAAGATTAAGGAGCTATTCTAAAGAACTCTAGCTTGTATTGGCTACTTAATTGTGCCCTTCCCTGGATAATAAGACAAGATAGGATTAATGACTATTCTGTGGAATTTATTCTTAGAACCAAGTGGACAAGTGGTCATTACCCATGTCCCATAACTATATGCCACCATAGGTTTTCTTAGACAGCCATTAGCTAGTGGATCCACCTAAGCTAGAAGTTTATGGTTCTTACCTTTGCAAGTGAGGACATCTCTTTTTGGTATGGGATAGACATCGGATTCAATGTTATATCTCACATGTACTATGATGATAAAGGTAAATCTCTCACCATAATGAACTAAGGTTACTCTCTAAAATTATCTCAAATGTGTTTTTAAAGATGTTTAGTTTGCATTGACCAAGGTTATGACTTATGTTTCTAACATGTTATTTTATGATTTTTCTTGGTCATTGCATGTCATATAAAGTCCTTTTAGCATGATTTCATAACTCTTATGCATTTATATCATACTTGGTACATTTCTTGTACAAACGCATACTTGTGCCTACATTGTTTCACTAATGTAGGGTCGCTCCTAACTCCCATACTCGTGGCTAGTGATCCCTTATAGACATTGAAGATTGTTGAGTCCTCATGTTCCGAGAACAAAGACTTTTCTATTGCTTTTCATTTCTTTTCATTTTAAATTGTGTATGTGATGAATGGGTTAAACCCTAATCAATCCCTAATAAAGTAATAGATGGCTTTGAGACTTATCTTAGACTTTTGCTTCTTTTGTCAAACTCATTCATATAAAATGTTGATTCTAAGTCCTTTGTTTCCATTATCTTGTATGATGTATGCTAAGTGGCTTGTCTAGGGCCTTCCGGGGTCTTATATGACATATTCCGTCTAGGGTATACTTTGCATTATGGCAGCTACAGACCATAGGAATTTTGACGGACCGTAGAAAGGTCTCATGGAGAGTAAGGTGAAAGTTGGGTTTAGGATGTTCGTTCGATGGTTGACTAGTACAGGCTGTAGAAAGTTTTATGAACCATAGGTCCAAACTATAGGACTATCTGACGGTTATTTCTTAAAGGTATTTGGGTCTTTTCCTCTACATTTAATGCCTATACTATGTTGCTTTTACCCTAATTCTAAGTCCTATAACTACCTTTCAACTCTTTAAATTTCTCCAACTCTTTCTTTCTCTCAAATTTCCTGAATCCATCCAAGTTCAACCCCTCCAATTCTCTCCCAAGGTCAAGAAGAAGAAGTAAGTTCCTACATTGTTTCACTAAGTATCCTTTTTCACCATTTCTTTTGTTCTTTGATCCTCAAGGTATGTAGGGTTTCATCAATGGTTTGTAGTCACCCATTGAGCCCCAAGGTTTTCTCAAATTTTCCAAATCAATTTCAATCAAATTGATTAAGTATTCTTTCTATTCTTCATGGATTCTATTTATGTTGATTCAATTGCTTGAATTTGATATTATGGTTAATTTAATGCATATACACGCTTTCCAATTAAAATCACTGGAACCCATGCATTGATCATGATTTTTTACTATGAACCCTATTTTTTATGAAATTGAAGAAAAACCAAAAATTAATGATGTTTTCATGAACTTATGCATTATTTATGAAAAAAGATTTTTTTTATGATCTAGGTCTCTTTAAGATGAGCATCAATGCAGTTTTGAAAGGATTTCCTCACATATTATGAGACCATGGCTTGGTGAAAGATTCACTCACTTAGACTTGATTCACGATTTAATGAGATACTCTATGATGTTTAAGCTTAGATTAGTATATTAATTGTACTTTTCCATGTATGATTAAAGCATTATGAAAAAGACTATTTCAGTGAGATTTAACTTAGCACCGAGAGAACTTTGAGGTAGAGGTTTAAATATGATAGCCTCTAGTAGCAATCTCTAGTTCCAAACTATGTGCCCCGTAGGATTTCCTTAAATATCCTAGCTAGTGGATACACATATAGCACATGTTATGATACAGATTTCTACCTAGGGAAGTAGACTCTTTCTTCTCGGTGTGGGAGTCATATCAGATTCCATGTTATGGCTTGCATGGTCTATTATCGGATAAAGTTAATATCCCAAAAAATGGTCAAATTTCCTTTTAAAGTGTTCCTTGTGATTTTAAGATGCATTGACCAAGATCATGATTTACGATTCTTCTTAAATAATTTTACTATATTTAGCTTGGTCATGCATGTTATGTTTTCAATTATGTCTTCTTATGATCATGTTCATGTTTTAATACATTTCCCTCATACTTAGTACGTTCCATGTATTAATGCATACTTGTGCCTACATTGATTCACCAATGTAGGGCGTGGCAATTCCTCTCCCTCCATTTGTGGATTGTGGATTACATTTTAGCTTTGAATACTTGGTGAGTCCTCATATTCTGAGATGATGTCTCCTTTATTTCTTTCAAATGTATTTTATGTTTTGGATGTTGTACATGGTGTACGGATACGTTTCGACCACTCCTTTTGATGTAATAGATGGCTTGTCAAGACTATATTAAATTTGTGCTTTTAAAATGTCAAACTCTATATTTCATATGAGATTTCTTGATTTTCTCTATTATGTTGTGTATATGTATTTCAAGTGGCTTGTGTAGGACCTCTCAAGGTCTAATACGTCATGTCATGTCTAGGTGTACTTTTGGTCGTGACAAACTTAGTATTAGAGCACAATCTTTTGGAAAAAGGTCTGAGGATATTTGAAAAGCCGCGTTGAGTCTGTGTTCTTCATGAATGTGAAGCGCTTCACATTTATGAATTGAGTCTACAAAGAGTTCAGGGAACTGCACTTCTTTCATTAATCTAAAGTTGTGTCGTAGAGTCTATCTTTATAAAGATCATTCTCCCAAGTCGTGTTCTATTCTTTTCAGGATATGGCCCCTCATAGAGCTTGCATAGGAAGGAAAACGGGTGAGAATGTGGAGCCCGAGGTTTCTCAAGTTTCGATTGATCCTTGGCCGAGCAAGTAGCTTATGCTAAATTTTGAGCTGCTTTACAAGTGTTGGCTGAAATTATGACGTCTCAAGCCAATAGAGAGGTTGAGGCTCTTGTTAACCCAAATGTGGGTATGGTGGTGGAAAGGATAAGGGACTTTACTAGGATGAATCCTCCAGACTTTATTGGGTCTAAGGTTGATGAGGATCCTCAAGATTTCATTGATGAGGTGTATAATCTAGTGAGTGTTATGAAATTGTCTACGATTGAAAAGGCGGAGTTTTCCACTTATCATCTCAAGGGTTTTACTCAAGTGTGGTTTGAATAATGGAAGAGTGAGAGAGCTATTTATGTGGGTCCTCTTAATTGAAAGAAATTTAAGGGACTTTTCTTGATAAGTTTTTTCCTCTTGAAATGAGAGAAGTGAAAGTGTTTGAGTTTATTAACCTCCAAAAAGGAAATATGAGTGTGAAGGAGTATGCTTTGAAGTTCACTCAAATGGGTAAGTATGCTCCAACTATGGTTGCCGACTCTAAGGCAAAGATGAGTAAGTTTGTGTTGGGTGTGTCCGGCTTGGTTGCCAAAGAGTGTCGCACCGTCATCTTAATCAAGGAAAAGGATATTTCTCGTTTGATAATGCATGCCCAATAAATTGAAGAGGAAAAGCTTAAGGAAAGGGCAAAGGAGTTAAAAAGGGCAAGGACCGGTGATGGAGAATTTTCACATTCTAGGTATGCTGGACATGGGCGTCCTCGATTGTAGAAAAACTTTTCCAGTGAAGGTTTTTCTAATTCTCTAGCTCCTAAGTTCACCAAAGAAAGGGTGTGTAACCTTCAGCCTCAAAAAGGGAATGATGGTAATGGATCTTCTATCCCAACTTGACCAAGTTGTTGTAAAAGTCACTCAGGGAAGCACCTAGTTTGTACGGATGATTGTTTTGGTTGTGGAAAGAGTGGTTACAAGGTGAAGGATTGTCTGCTTCAAGCTAACAAGGTCAGTGATGGTAGGCAAGCTCAGCCTAGTGTTTCTAGTTCGGGTGATTCGAAGAAAAATAGATTATATGTTCTTCAAACTTGACAGGTTCGTGAGGGCTCTCCGGATGTGGTGATCGGTATGTTGGAAGTATGAAATCTTGATGTTTATGATTTACTGATTCATGTTCTACTTTGTCATTTGTTACTCTTTATGTGGCCATAAGATTTGATGATGGTCCCGAAATTCTTTCTAATACCTTTCATGTCTCCACTCCTGTGGGTGATGCTATTCTAGCTAAGTGAGTTTTAGAAACTGTCTTATTTCAATTTATCATAGAATCAATCATGTTGACCTTGTCGAGCTTGATGTGTTAGATTTTGATGTTATTCTTGGGATGGATTGGCTTCGTGCATGTTATGCTTCCATAGATTGTAGCACCCGAATGGTCACATTCAAGGTTCCGAATAAATCTATCATGTCATGGAAAGGGGGAAATTATGTTCTCAAAGGTCAATTTATATCTTGTCTAAAGTCTAGGAAGATGATCTCTAAGAGTTGCATTTATCATCTAGTTTAGGTTAGGGATAAAGATTTCGAAACCTCTCCTCTTGAGTCAGTTCCAATTGTAAATGAGTTTCTGGAAGTGTTTCCCGATGATATCTTCAGTATTTCTCCAAAAAGAGAATAGACTTTGATATTGACCTTCTCCCATATTCGTAGCCTACCTTTGTTCCTCCTTACCGTATGACCCCAACATAAATTCATGAGTTAAAGGATAAATTGAAAGATTTGTTGCATAAGGGTTTTATTAGACCAAGTATCTCACATGGGGTGCTCTAGTGTTGTTTATTCGAAAGAAGGATGGTTCTCTCCGAATGTGCACCGACTATCGACAATTGAACAAAATTACTATTAAGAATAAGTATCCTCTTCCAAGTATTGATGATTTTTTATCAACTCCAAGGAGCAAGTTACTTCTCTAAGATTGACCTCTGGTCGGGTTATCACCAATTGAGGGTGAAGGAGAGTGACATTCCGAAGAAGGTTTTTAAAGTCCGTATGGTCATTTTGAGTTTTTTGTGATGCTTTTTGGTTTGACTAATGCCCTGATGGTGTTCATGGATTTGATGAATAAGTTATTCAAGAAATATCTTTATATATTTGTGATTCTGTTTATTGATGATATTTTGATTTATTCACGGAGTGAGGATGAGCATGTTGAGCATTTGAGGATTGTGTTGCAAATTCTCAAGGATCGTAAGTTGTATGCTAAGTTTAACAAATGTGAGTTTGGGTTGAGGTCCATTGTGTTCCTTAGACATATTGTCTATGGTGAAGGTATTCAAGTTGATTCTAAGAAAAGTGAGGCAGTTAAGAATTGGCCTAGACTTTTGTCCCATTCATATATACGGAGTTTCTTGGGTTTGGCCGGTTATTATAGAAGGTTTGTGGAAGGTGTTTCCTCTATTTTTTTGCCTTTGACAACAGTGAGTCAAAAGAAAGTGAAATTCCTATGGTCGGAAGATTGTGAGAAGAGTTTCCAAGAGTTGAAGGATAGACTCACTTCGGCCCCTATTTTAATAATACCGGAAGAATCGGATGGTTTTGTGGTGCATTGTGATGCTTCACTAGTTGGTCTTGGTTATGTTTTGATATAACATTGGAAAGTCATCGCTTATCCTTCAAGGGAATTGAAGGTACATGAAAATAATTATCCGACTCATGATTCGGAATTAGTGGCGGTGGTGTTTGCTCTAAAGATTTGGAGACATTACTTGTATGGGGTTCATGTAAATTTGTTTAACAACCAGAAGAATTTAAAATATGTGTTCACTCAAAAGGATTTGAATATTTTTCCAAAGGAAGTAGCTTTAGTTATTGAAGGATTACGACATGAGTGTCAATATCATCCCGGTAAGACAAATATGGTGATGGAGGCTCTTAGTTGACTATCAATGGGAAGTGTTGCTCATGTCCAGAAAGATAAGAAAGAGTTAGTTCGTGATGCTCATTGATTGGTCCCATTGGGTGTGTAATTAGTTGATTCTAATGAGGGTGGTGTGACTGTTAATAATGATTCAAAATCATCTTTTGTATCGAATGTGAAACCTAAGCAAGATCTTGATCCAGTATTAGTAGACTTGAAGAAGTCAGTTTCTGAAAAAAGACATAGAGGCTTTCTCCCAAGGGGGGGATTGTAACGCCCTTTATTCTCCATATGCTACTTTTATTCATATGACACTTGACATAGACTTATGGTATAGGTGAGGGACCATGTTTCTTAGATGAGATTAAAATAGATCGGAAGATGTTGTAATGCCTTGCACGTTTCAGCATGTATAGTCCAAGTTATCTTCGACAAAAGCATTTAAACATGAGATAGTAAGGTTATATTTGAGTTTAAAGTTTAAAGTGATGTATCAATTTAAAGCAAAAGGAATTAATATTTAGAAAATAAAAAACAATAAGTGAGTTGTTTGCTTGACTTAACTACGCTAGTAGGTGACAAGTAAGTGCATCACCTACTTTGACTTATTGACCCGCCTAAATGACCAACTAGGCGCATTACCTACTAAGACTCTTTTGACCATGTTATTGGGCCAAGTACACTATCACCTACTTGCATTAATCTGGCCCAAGTTGAGTAGAAGAATAAGGGGAAAATGGACAACCAACACCCAATATTTTTAAGTCCAAAAAGGCCCAAGTGAAAAGTCCAAGTAGGTGGATCACCTACTTGATAAATTATGGCCCAAAATGAGTGAGATGGTGGGCCAAAGCAGGTCCCTTTAAAAGGGATTGATATCACCTTTTTCAAACTAATTTTACTTTGACAAAAATCTGATTTGTAGAGTTTTCTCTCTTCCCTCTCTTAGCTTCATATAGCAGCCATTAAATACCATTAGGGTTCTTAAATATTATGGAGTTCAAGCTATTGGAGGGTATAAGTTAAGACAAGTTGAGGAGGACAACCTTTACCTTGAAGAATGCAAGCGTTATCAAGTGGTAGTTCTTTCCAGAAAGGTAAGCTACTACAATTTTATCCCTCTCTTGTGCTTGAGTTAATCAGGACATTTGCTATGTGTTAGTGAGTTGGGAACTATTCCTTTTAGATGGTGTAATATTGGGGAGGATGTTTTGGTGGTTAGTGCATGTTGGGATAGCCATGGAGGGAAGTCCCCTTTAAATTCAGTTATGAGCTCATTTGAGAATTTTAAATGTAATGTTAGCTTATCAAGTGGTGGTGATCACAAACCGTGAGTTCATACTGCTTCTGTTACATTATAATGTTTAGAGACTTTTTATGTATATTGTGATAAGGGATGTGACTGGATGTGTGGAGAAGTTGTGGAGATGTAAAGGACTTAAATATTACAGGGCGTGCGAATACATCACTGAATTGAGTGTTACATGGACTTGCTGCCTACAACACATTTGCATATTAATGTCTATGTTTTCCGCAAGTTTGGGGAGGACTTGATAAGAAGGTTGTATAGTATATAGACGTGATTAAAGGGAAAGGGAAGGAAAGAAAACTTTGGCTAGATAAATTTCATGCTTAGTGCTGCGTTACTATTTTTGATAGATCAAGTAGCTCAAATTGGTTCATTATCTACTAATACTAGTCTTACAACTTATTTTATTGAAGATTAGTAATCTGAAGAAAAGGAGCTTAAGTCATACTTTTTGAATTGTTTATCAAGGTATGTAAGGCTATTCGATTCCATATTCCTTGGCATGAAATCTGATATTTGCAATTAATCTCAATGAAGTGAATTTCCTAAAGTTCTATTCCTAATAAAGAAAACATAGTGGCAATGTATGATCTCCAATATGGATAACAATATTTTCCCCCTCTTCTTAAAGTGTCAAATTACTTCATTATATGTTCATTACTATATATTTGTGTAATTATCCTCCTCCTATGTGCTAGTATAGAAATGGTATTTGCAAAAGCAAGCTTAGTGAATTCTCCTCTTAGTCAATTGTGTCATTTACTCTCAAAAATAATGCATTGATGTTACATAACTCCTTATGTCATTGTAACTGTCTATGTTATTATTCTCATTACTCTATATTTGTTTAAGTATCCTACACCTATGTGCTAGTATAGAAATAGTATTTGCAAAATCAAGCGTGGTGAATTCTCCCCACAGTCAATTGATGTCAATTGTGACATTTAAGCTCATAAGTAATATATTGATTTTCCATAGCTCCGTACGTCATTATTACTGACTTAAAGTTATTATTCTCTTGTCTTCTACCACTGGTTCATAGTTCCATATCATAGAAATGATTATGACAACCAAAACAACAATCTCAAAATTAAAATAACTAAGTGAAGCAGTTTGTATATATATGTGTGGCAGCCTAGGGGAAAATGCCTTGCATGGGTCGATCCAAATTGGTATAGAAAGGTTGTAGATCAGGGGCGAAATCCTAGCATGGGTCGATCCTAATTTGTGTAATTATGAGGACTGCATCAAGGGTTAAAATGCCTGGCATGGGTCATCCTATTCTACCACTGATCAACTGGTCATTTGTATCACATGCCTTATAAAGATTATAACGTAGAGAAAAGTAAAGAAAATAATGTAACATACATGATCCCACAAGAGGAAACAAAGGTGGTCATCTATTTTGATATATGCACTTATATATTGATACTCGATTTCATTTGAGCCCTTATTTTACATATGCTATTGCCTTACATATTTAGATGTCCCTCATAGGGACGCTGCATTTCATGTTGCAGGCACACGTACTCTAGCTAGTAGACCTCTTTAGTAAGAGCACAGTTACTCAACTGCTATTGGTAAAGCTCTAGGTTGATTCGGGGCTAACTGAGTCTTTGGCACCTATTTTGTTACTATATGATAGTTAAGGGTAAGGTGGGGCCTTGTCTTGTCCTAAAGTAAGGTTTTCTATCTTTTAGAAGCTTTGAAGACTAATTATGTAATTCAGTTGTGTCTTGTCTCTTAACAAGTTCTGGCCTCAATGGCCAAGTTTGGTATATAAGTTTCGGGTCTACTTATGCTTGTTCTTTTTGTTACATCCTATATGAACTTATCACAAATTTAAAATTTTCATAGTTATATGTTGCTTCTCTCAGGCCTCTGATGAGTCCCCAAATTAGACTCATTTAGGGCTTTATTTTAATAGAAATAGTGTCCTCGAATGCTTATTTTGTCTCAATATCTGATGAAAACTCTCAAGTTTCAGGTGTTTGTAGTTTTAGTGGAAGAATGGACACTTAGGCGCAAAAAGGAGCAAAAAGCCTGAAAAGAACGAAGAAGCTGAAGCATGAGCATTGCCAAGAACCTTTGGCGATTCGCCAAAAGGACATACTCCGCCCTGTGTTCCAGTATGCGAAGCCCTGAAGGAAGAGGATCAAAAAGGCAATGAAAGGAGCAGTCGACGCTTCGTCGAATAGTTCCGCAAAGCAGTACTATACCTCCCAATGGTCAAGAATGTGAAGATGCTGAAGGCAAGCATGAATTAGTGATGAAACAGAAGAAGGGCAAGTCACCGATGTCATTCAGCGACATTGACTAACTTCGCTGAAAGATCCGCCAGTGCTATTTTCTGAAGTCTATAAATACTAAACTTGTTATTAATTTTTAAAAGTTCTGAACCATTATTATCATTTTCAGAAAAGAATAGTAAGTTTTTAGATATTTTCTATCAAGTTTGGAGAGGGTTTTGTGGGAGACTTGAAGAGAGAAGGATTTCATCTTCCCCAAGTTGGAAGTGGGTCTTCTCCATTCTTCTTCCTTTGCTTAAATCAAGGTTTAATTTCTTATACCCATTTTATTTTAGTATCATTTTAGGTGTATTTTGTTATTTCTTGATGTGTGGCTAAAAACCCCTATTCTTGGGGTGTGATTTAGCAAATATGTGTTGATACTGTTGTTGGGTCTTGCTTGCTGATAGGGTAGATGTATTTTAAAGGTGATTTCACCTAGTGGTTGTGGTTTAATTTAATGGGTTTATAGTTGCAAATACAAAACCACCCATGTGTTTTCGTCTTGCCCAAGAGGGAGGTCGCGAAACCAAAACCACTAGACTGATGGCCTAAGGAGTGGGTCGACATGAGGTTCAGCCCGAGAGGGTGAGCCCTAGTCCTATATCCTAACACTCAGCTCGAGAGAGTGAGTGGGGTAAGGCATAGGCTGGTCTTCATGCGGCAAATGGATGTTTGAGAGGAACCCATTTGAAACGGGGTAAGTTGACCAAGAGGGAAATTATTTCAATCTAAAGCTTAGCCTAGTCACTATTATCTTGCAAATTTCCTATTGAAAGCATGTACCCAACGATTTATCTCAACTTGTATTGCGGTCTCACCCCAAGAACGTTTCCCCATACTTGATTTTCTTGTTAATTTTTGCTATTTTTACTACTTATGACAAAACTCCCAAATTGATATTTGACACTTTCGTGCCACCCCCTTTAGTTTACTATGTTTTTAATAGTTAATGTCTTTAGCTACGACTAGTTAGAACTAAATTTTATTTTTCTATTAATTCTCAAAACCACTCCCTTGGGACACGACCCCAACCTTTAGTTGGGTTACTATTCTATCGACGATCGTAGACACTCATACCGTAGGTTAGTGTCGTTGGTCACGATAAGCATCAAAATGGCTCCGCTGCCGAGAAGTGGTCTTATTTGAGAAATTTTGGATTAGTAGAGTTTTTGTTCTTCTTAGTTGTAGTTTACTAACTTAACATTTAGTTTTGTTTCATTGGTTTGTCTGCATCCAGCCAGGGTAAGTAAACCTGGCAAGCAGGAGCTAATGGAGTTTCCTCCATTAGATGTAATGATGTTCCACGATCGTATCTTCACCTTCAAGCAATTGGCAGGTGAAAGGATCCATGAGACATGGGCAAGATTCAATGAACTGCTAACTCAATGCCCCACTCAAGGAATTCACGGTACGATCTTCCTTGATAGCTTCTACCGAAGTCTTAACCTCAGAAACAAGATGTTGGTCGACCAACTCCTTTCTGGCGGGACAATAAAGCAGCCACATACAGTAGCAGTCCAACTGCTTGATAATATGGCTAAAATGAGCCAAGAGCCTAAAAAGGATTTCTTGATAACCGCACTGATGACTCAAATGGATGAGTTGAAAAGAAACATGGTGAAGGTCGAAGCTCAGTGAAAAAGGAAGGATAAATGCATCCCTCCTCATAATAAAAGAAATAATGAGAACAAAGAGATCAAACGCATCGAGGGAATGCTCTCAACATTTCTCTGCAAGGTGACCGAGCAAAACAAAGAGGTGGAGGGAATGAAAGAAGATATCAAAGGAATGAAACAAATTAGTTGGTCTCATTCCAAAGCTATCCAACTGCTCGAGGACCTGATGAGCCATGAGTTGCCTCAACTCCATCCGCAGAGAAACAGGGGGTTGCCTGATGAGGATATGGCCAACCCCAACAATGAAACTTGAGCAATGACTTGCGTCGTGCTGCGACGGTAAATAAGGCACTTCTTGGGAGGCAACCCAAGGTCGTAAATGATTAGGTTTTTGCTTTTATGAATAACGGTGCATTGATGTTGTAGGTTTAAGTGAAGGAATTGTAGAAAAGTGAATATTGGCGAGCAGAAGTCTATTTCGTGAACTACCAAGTGGGTCAGCGAGCCTGACTAGATTCGCCGTTTGGCTCAATGCAAGTGCTATGTGGAGCCTATAAAACTTGGTGAACTCGAAAAAAAAATAAGCGGCGTATCACCAATATGATTCGGTGATATCAAACCAGACCTCCTATGTGATCCCCAAGAAATTGATGTTTTACAGAAATTGAGGGATAAATGATCACGTAGTGAATCACCGAGTAGGTTGGCGAGTGCGACTAACGTCGCCGAATGGACACAAATTGAACAGCGTATATGGCCAATAGTCACACTTCTTCATTCTTTCTCACTTTCAAACTCCATAACTTCACACCAAGGTAGTAATTTACATTTTCTCACTTTAAATTAGTATTTTAGTAGCGGATTAGTGCTTGGAACTCGGATTTTGTTGCCACCTAGCATTACAACTTTGTTTACTCAGCGAAAAGGTTAGTTTCTGAAAACCCTTTGTTCGCTCTCGAAAAGATAGACCCCATCTGCAATCTAGGAGTCCACTAATGCGTGTTAGATCTCTCTGATATGAGTAGATATTTTCGAGTACCTGCTTTTGTTTTGTAAATTGGGGCCTATTTTCTTCTGCTGTTCGACTTCTTTTTTCACTCTGCTTACCATAAATCTAAATGTGGAAAACTATGCATAATGGGTGTTGACCATGAATGGGTGCTATGGGTCTGGGCTAAATTTCGTTAATGCTTGGTTTAATTTTGCTTTTGAGGTTTGTGGGATTGATTTTGAAAAGTGAGTTAAATCTCAGGCACGTTAAGTCAGTCGGCGAGCTGAGTTGAGCTCGCCGAATAACTCAGCGGTTCGTCCCCTAGACCTAAATCGCCTTTAAATTCTTATCTTAAGTGTTATGGGTTCTGTAACTTTTGGCGGACATACTCATGATCGCCAAAGAGGTTTGGCGATTCGCTGATTAGATCAGCAACTCTATCTGAAATTTTGTGCTACAATGTAATTACTCACTATTCTCTCTCTAACATTTTGCAGATATGGCCAAACAACTGACTAGAGGGAGGGAGAAAGGAATTGTGATCAGAGAAAATACATCTCCACCCAGGGGCAAGGCTACCACAACTTCAAAAAGCAAGGGAAAGTGCAAAGCCCTCGAATTATCTAACGCAAGCTCTGAAAGCACAGGCTTCTACACTACCGAGCCACCTACATATAACAGTGAGAGTGCAGAGTTTGACGAATGGCTGAGTTATGATCCAAAAGGATACATGATCTATATCGGATCAGAGAAAGTCAATCCACCACTCTAACTCCTCCAGCTCCTGGGCAAGCATTAGTGCTGGACATCCAGTATAAGGTCCCAAACATTGATCAATGAATAGATCAAAAGTGGATGGTCTGAGGACGATCATTGAGGAGAAACGTTTTTCCATAGATGGGGTTATTGATAGGTATCCAGAAGTGATGGAGTGCCTGAAATACCACAAATTCCAAATCTTCACAAGACATCGCGGCTCTTACATACCAAGCTGGCTTAGAGAGTTCTACGATGCATACAGTGCATTAGTACCTCACCGAAAAAGGCTAGTCTCATCTTTTAAAGCAGTTGACCACGTGGTTGTTAGAGGAAGAAAGGTAGTATGTGACAGTGAAACTATCAACATAGCTTTGGGAATATCCAATAAGATTAATAACCACTGCCAACACTTGATCAGGACACAGAAGCTAGATGCAATGAAAAAGTGGTTAGCTCCGCTAGTCTCAGATAATAATGCTCCGACATGGTTAGCAGAATGAGTTCCAATTGAGAAGAAAAATCTGAACATAGTTGCACGATACAAGTTTGGATTCATCAGCAGCACAGTTATTCCATCACAGAATGAATCAGCTCTTCGTCATGCTAAGGCAGTTTGTCTTGGATGCATCATGGAAAAACCAGAATAAATCTTGGGAAGATCATTTCTTCTGAAATCCATATGCGTGCAAAGCAGGGCCAGACATCTCTCCCTTTCCCGGTATTAATCACTAAATTATACAAAAGAGCTTGGGTGCCTGTAGATACAACGAAGGATGTGGAATTGTCTACCACCCTCTCCACCTGTATCCGAAAGATCGAAGTTGAATATCTTAAGGACCAGGCAGAAAAGAAACAGAAGGAAGTTGTGGCCACTAGATCTATACCTGCAGAGGCATCTTCGCCTACTCCAGCCCCTAGGCCTTCATGTATATCTGATGTCATTACCACTCCTTTTGACTCTACAGGTTCCTCTGCTGCTTCATTACCACCCAAACCTTCAGTTGTTGTTGCCCTCTGTGAACCGATCACTCAAGCATCATTGATCCGAATGGGACAGCTTGCCCAAACTACTAATTATCGGACTACCAACATAGAGAGCTCCATTCCAGGCATGATTCAGGTTGCCCTCGACAATGCTGTGAGACCACTGAGCACTACTACTAATGCTCTAGAGGCCAGGATGTTAGTGTGTGAGCACGATCAAGGAGCCACAGAGGAAGTAACAGCCGTAAAGACCACCATTGCAGAGTTGAATAAAGATGTGGACTACCTAAATTCCACTGATATATCCATGATCTTTAGAACAATGGAAGTTCCAGATGTGCCCGAAATGCCTCAGACTGCCGCAGGACATGGAGATGGAATAGAGCATATAGTTGATCCTGAATCGGAGGTAGAAACTGACGAAGAGATATTTGAGAAAGCTACAGCGGATGACATAGCCGAGACTAAAGAAATCATGATAAATGTTGTTGTGCAAGCTTCTTTAGAAAAGTCTCCTACTACGGGATCTAGTAGAGCTTGTCATTCTGGTGGTCACTCCGAATACTGATGCCATGACAGATGAAGCAACCACATTGCCAGGATCCCCTCTTTACCCCCTCTCTATCCTTTGTTATCTCTAAAATATTGGTTAATTTGATTTGCATTTGAGGACAACTGCTTTTATTTGTGGTGGGGTGAGGCCCACATTGTTTTCGTGTACATTTGGGCTATATGTTTTTAATGGTGTTTTTAAAACTGCTTTGTGATTGTTTGAGCTTGTGGCTCCGCTTATTCTTTATTGCAAACGATTTTTGACCCTTCCAAAAAAATTTGAAATTTTTGCACATTTTTGCCACCCTTTGTGAGTTGAATGTGGATGTTCTTTCGCAAAATTTGAGTCTCGGTTTTGATCAATATCGATGACTTGAATAGTGCTCTCAGTTGAACGAACATGAATGTACGGCTACAATGAGGCCAAATGAAGTTGCATAGACATTATGTGAACTCGTTGCATCTCGTTGTGATTAGCCATTTATCAAATGGATTCTTTTGTAATGACCATTGCACACTAGCAAAGGTGTATAATCTTGTTTGACTTAAGTGTCGATGCCTTGTGTGAATAGCTTTCTTTAAAACTTACATGAATAAACCTAGAATTTTCCTTGTTAGTCTGATTGATTTAGAAAGGTGTCCTCTTGAGATGATCTTAGGCAACTTTAAAGAGTGTGAGCTAAATTTGACATATACCTCTTTTGTGGCCTACCCGTGAGTGTGTGAAACTTTTTTGAACACCCTTTGAGCCTTAATTTTCTTTGGAAGAACCTTCATGAACCCTAGACCTTACTTGAACCACTACCTACAATCCTCTTGAGTTGTGGTTTAGCGAATAGCCAACTTAGGCCAAAGTTGGGGGTGTGGTGAAAAGGAAAAGGAGAAGTCAAGAAGTGCAAGAAAAGTCCACCTTAACCCATGGTAGTGCATAAAAATGGATCCCCTTCAATTCAATTCAAAAAAAAAATATGAAATGTGGAATTAAGTACGAAGGGAATCGGGTTTCAAGCAATCCATAGAGAAGAATAAAAAAAAGGTGACTTAGAAGCACTAGAAAAAAAATTGATAAAGGAAAAGAAGGGAATGCCTTGAGAATGCCACAACTCACGAGGAAAAATTCACTGAGCCTAAATGACCATACATTTGCACTCAGACCTATTACAAGCCTTAGAAAGACCTTTTTGATCTTGAGTAAGCCGAATCAAAAGTCGATTGGAAAATAAGGGCAAACCTATGGGTGAAAACATGCATTGTGTTCCTCTTTTCTGAGTGTGAGCGTTGCATCTGATTCCTGATCTTGGATTGATTAACCTCTGTGTGTGAATATTGAATCATTCTTCATGTGAAGGCATTTAGATACTTTTTGTTGAGCTTGAACTTGCACAAGTAGCAAGTATAGCGAGCATGAGATTCTTTGGTAATGGTGTGTCACAACTTGAATCTTTGAGTACACAATTGATCCTTGCATAAGTAAATTGAGTCTTATTGTGTGCACTCATGATTGAGTTTTGTGTAGCACTGTTTGAGACACGCTTTTTGAACGGTTGAACTCAAGTTTGCTTGAGGACAAGCAAAAGTTTAAGTTGGGGGTGTTGATGAGTCCACAAATTGGACTCATTTAGGGATTTATTTTGTAAGAAATAGTGTCCTCGAATGCTTATTTTGTCTCAATATCTGATGAAAACTCTTATTTTTTGGTATTTGAAGTTTTAGTGGAAGCATGGGCACTTAGGCACAAAAAGGAGGAAAGAGGTTGAAAAGAACGAAGAAGTTGAAGCATGAGCATCGCCAAGAACCTTTGGCGATTCGCTAAAAGGACATACTCTGCCCTTTGTTCCAGTATACGAAGCCCTGAAGGAAGAGGATCAAAAAGGCGATGAAAGGAGCAGTCAGCCCTTCACCGAATAGTTCCGTGAAGTAGTACTATACCACCCAATGGTCTAGAACATGAAAATGCTGAAGGCAAGCATGAAACGACGATGAAACAGAAGAAGGGCGAGTCATCGATGTCATTTGGCGGCATCGACTAACTTCACTGAAAGATCCGCCAGTGCTATTTTCTGAAGTCTATAAATACTGAACTTGTTATTAACTTTAAAAAGTTCCGAACCATTATTATTATTTTCATAATAGAATAGTACATTTTTAGATATTTTCTCTCAAGTTTGGAGAGGGTTTTGTGGGAGACTTGAAGAGATAAGGATTTTATCTTCCCCAAGTTAGAAGTGGGTTGTAACATCTTGCACCTAGAAACGACTATAAAGAGTTTAAAATATGAAAATATTTATTTTTGGAAAGAAAAAGGAAATCTGGAAATTTTGTCTAAGTTAAGAAAGTGAGTTTTGGCAATTTACAAACGACCATAACTCCTATTCCGGGACCATACAAGCCTGTTACATGAAATGCACCAAAACCAAAGCAAGCCACCCCTGAGAGAAATAAATGAATTCCAAAGATGCGAAATGCTATGGTTCTTACATATAATTTATGAATTTATACAGAAGTAATTCGCGAGATCATGCACCTCTCTTTCCTACTTATAACGGAAAAGGGTACAGTTGGTATCAGGATGAGTTAGGAGCAGATCTTGATATGATTGGAAAGCCCTTGGAGAGATCTTTCCAACGCCGCCGAGATTGCACGATTTTGACATCGTATGAGTGAGATATGTCTTTCGGCAGTTGGGTTGTTGGATTGAGGAAAGTCCCAATCTGGATTTAGGGAAGGGCAAAGTAGTCTTTTCTTTAATTAATTTCCTAATTCATTTTTAGGGATTTATTTGGGTAAAAATAGAACTCAATTCAGTCTTGGAAAATTAGAATACGCTTAGGGCTTGGAGAAAGGAGAAAAGAAGAAAGAAAGGGAGGAAAGCCAAGATTTCGCCATGAACGTCAAGCGTTTGAAGTGGAATTCGTCGGGGGTCATCCCTATTAAGGTATGTGAGATCTCTTAGTGATGGGTTATTTCACCCACACACCAACTTGTTTCAATTCAGCGATTTTGGGTTGTTTACATGTTAAAAAGTGAAGTTCTTGAAGGACATCGTTTAGTTCTTGATTGATTGTGTTGCTAAGGTTTCTTATTGATTTGATTTGTGTTTCCGAGTGGATTTTTGAGTTAGATCTGTTGTAAGTTGAGAGTACTAATGATTCTAAGTGTTTGGGGAAAGAACCATTAGAGTTTAGAGGGCTTAGAGATGAAAACCGAAGAAGAAAAGTCGTCAAACACCTGGGGAGGGGGGTGGGGCGTCGCGCCAGCCAGCGCACCTCAAAGCTGTAGCGACCCTAAAAAAAATAGATAGGTGAAACTAGAGCCTAACGTATGAATTTTTAAAGTTTAAGCATAAATTGGAGTTATGAAATTTTCCAAAATAAAAATTGGACTTTGCCTTAGTTTTATTTGGTAGGTCCATGTAGGCAAGGGGCATTTTCGTAAATATTAATTTTAGTTAAATTAAAAAGTGGGTATATTTTATATTATTTCTAATTTCTATACATGGTATTAAAACTTTTAAAAAGGTTTGTTTTAATTCATTCTTCAAAAAAAAGAAGGGGGGTTCTCTCTAGAACACCATTGAAGGCAAAGGTCAAGTTGGAGCTAGGGTTTCGAATTGAAGGTTTCTTGCATCAAACTTTCGTGGGTTTTCTCAATACTAAGGTATGGTGGCTCTTTATCTAAAGCTAGTTTTCGCTTTAGAACCAATTTCAAAGGGTTTTCAAATTCTCAAAAGTTATGAAAAACTTCTATTTGTTACTCTACTCAAGGGTTCTTGCATTAAATGGTTTTAAATGATGGATTGTGATATTGTTGATATTAAATTGATGTTTTCAAGTGAAAAATCTCATGAACCCTTGATTTCACAAATTTCTATATTTGACTTACGAAATGGGTTTGTTGATA